>CAIGRT010141246.1:0-12688 GCA_903798405.1 Fraxinus platypoda
GCTGTCACTGATATGCTTGCAGGATACTGGGCTAAAACTGGAGCCTGAAACATATGAAAGAAGGGAAGGTAAAGCTCTACAAACGACATAAATCAGTTATATATCATAAAAACATATAGATAACGAAAAAATGAAGTGGCACACCTATATTGTCATGAAGAAATTAGAGTTCTGCATCATTTGTATGAAGTAAATCCAATTATCCAAGTACGCTACTAGAAATACAGCCAAATTATAGTAAACCAGAAATGCGAATTTTAACTTCGCTTTATAGAATCAACAATAATTTGAAACACAAAAGTATAGGGTACTGAAAAGAAAGTTAGAAATTGAGAAATATTCTGATGCATGTGAAAGTGTATTAAATGAGAGCTACTCCGTCATTTATGAAATTTTTTAATCACACTTCAAAGAAGACTAAGGCAATGATATGAAGAAAGAACAATCTTAAAAACAAAATGAATCCCTAGAAACAGGAAATTGGAAAGACCAAATAGGTTAACCAATAAATCAAAAAATATGTCCAGACCACCTAAATTGACTGAATTAACACGTGCCTGTAAAAATCATCATCCATAAAAATATGAACCCAAAATGTGTGTGTTAACCTACATGCTCATGTAAGCTCTACCCAAAACTGAAAATGAAAGAAGCTAGGCGAATTTCAACTCAACTAACTATTCATTACCTGAATGGCTAGATAAGCTGCCATGCACATGCAGTTCCCAATTAAGCATAAAACACCAAGGTTCCAGTTATCAATCCCTAATTCCAGAAAATTAGACAATAACCATCCAACAGGCTCAGGCTGACCCTTGGCACTTATTTCACTTTGAGCCGCAAATTCTGATTCCTTATATCCAAAAACGGCAGGACCACGGAACATAGCCATTAGAATGGCACCAGAAATACACACAAGAGTACCTCCTAACTTAGCTTGGCCTTCAGTTCTTCGCAAATTCACTGTTTCTGTACTGCATAAAAGAACAAATAAATCTGACATTGAACCGTGATAATATAAGTGGATTACGGATATATATATACATAAAGGAAATAGATATGAATCTGAGTCTCATATATGTAAAGATGCCCAAACGCACAACAAGCATACACACAGGAGGATGGGGTGAGATAATATGGAGTACGCATGAGAGAGAGACAGAGCAGCATGAATAGAGTAGACTGACCCCATTATCACAGCCAATGCAAATGTAAAGACTGGAATAGCAGGCTGAATGGCTGCAGCATAACTCGGATTTGTGTAGCCCAAACCAATAAGAAACAAAAGTTGATTTCCAAATATCCTATTCAATTACCAAGGAAAAGGAAAAAGATGAAGATAAATCAGTAGAACTGCAGTACTAATAAATATAAGCATAAAAAGCATTGGAGAGTTAAAGTTACCCAGTCAAACCAAGAAAGAAGAATGAGATAACAAGGCGTCTATTCAGAGGCGGTCTTAGCCTTCTGCAAAATAAGAAATAGAAGATTAGTAGGTGATGCACTATATATAACACCACCTGAAAGTACGGCTAAAGAAACTTTAGAATGAACAAGGAATGAGCCACGAAATTAGTTACTGCTTTGTGTAATAACCCAACTTTAATGAGATTTACTTTTCTAATTTCTATGTACGTGATTTGCTACATTATTAATATGACAATTTAAGTGTCCAGAGAGATTTTGTGGAGACAGAAGAAACAAATAATGATTTTTTAGAAACATTATTAGTTGTTCATAAGCCAGTAAAATGAGATTTTGGGATTAAGGTTTTGCATAGAACATATTGAACAGGGCCTAGAGATAAAGACTTTCTTGAAAATACTATAACTAAGATTGATTTCCTCCCATCGACTATATTTATGTCTGTTAATGGTGAAAAATAATAAATTCGGATTCAAAATTTTAATGATGTTGACAAATTAAAGCATCTAATATTATTGTTGTTCAATGTCCTCAATAATACAATAAACTAAGTCTTAATTTTTGCCACCCATTTGGTGGTTCGCAGCATCTACTAGACTACCCAATATAACCAGGTCTTTCACAATCACAAGAACAGACCATATTTATTTTGGTCAACAAGTCCCTCTTCATTGAAGTTCTACTAAGATCATATCGTTCTTGTGAAATGAAGCTTCTCAGACCTATGCAAGATATGTTGCAACAACCCAAGCCATTTTACCCTTAGTTTATCCTCGATCAATGTCAACTCTACTTGTCGGCGTATAATCTCATTTCTTATCTCATTTGTTTTAGTATGGCTATAAATCAATCTTGGCATCATCATTCCACTCCATCTTATTGGCATTTAATTATTCAATAGTCATAAAGCATAATACATCTTCTAAATATGTTGCTGCCTTTCAACTATATAGGAGTTGTTCACGATCCTTGATAGTTTTATACGATCGTGGAAATGCATATTCTCAATATACACCATTATATTTCTATATGATATTCCTGCAAGGTATTTTATTGGGTGTAATTATAAAATCCGTGCGCGTGGAAATTCTAACAGATGGAGTCTTATTCAATAAATATGAAACACATTTATATAAACGAGATTTCAAATATAGAGATGTCCTGATGATCATGGTTAAATTTATGATTTAAGGAAGGTTGGGGCATCGATATGTAATTTAAGAAGTTGTTAGTATTTAATCCTCTTAATTGCAAATATGGAATATAAACTGGCACTGATGGGGGCAACAAATTATTATTAGTTGGTTAAAACAAAATTTAAAAATTATTTTTTAAGATATAATTTTAGCAGTATCCTATAGAGAATATATGATTAATAAGAATTTTCTCAATGTCCTCTTTCAAGGTAGCTATTATTCATTACTCTTAATTGCATATTGATGAATTTATTAAATTAACTAATACATGAAATTTTGAAATTGATTCAAAAACTAAGTAAAAGATTCTTAATTAGATTAAGATGAACTTATTATAAATATCACTCATCCCAGGTCAAGAAAGAAGAACTTGGTCCAAGGAACTAAGTTCCGTCAGAGACCAACTCGGCTCTACCTAGAATTTCTGAGATGCTACTGAAGCATGTCACACAATGAACACATAGAATGGTCCATCTAGAAAGTTAGAAGATGCCACACCTAACCTAGCATGTAGACGCACCAGTTATTATGCTACACCTTCATTAATTTCATTAGTCTGCACAATGAACAAATCATTCAACTTACAGAAATTATTTCATATTCTCATTGGAACCATAACTAACTTGATTGTATACCTGAAATCCGCCACCCTTATCTCACTTATCTGATCTTGCTACAGACTGTTGTTTGCAAATTTTTCACATTTCCACGATCCAGATGTTAACATGAAAACTTGATTAAGAATCTTGATAAAACCACACTTAAATTTGGCAAAATTGACCAATATTTGTAATGTAGCTTGCAAATAGCTACCACCATTTTGGAATAGCCAAACTTATACACATACAAACAGATATAGGCATAAACACAGAGATCTAGAAACACAGATTTTTCGCATTTTCAGGATCGAGATGTTAACATAAACACACGATTAAGAATCTTAAAAAAACTCACAGTTAAATTTAGTAAAATTCACCAATATTTGTAATGTATCTGCCCTAAATTAGCGGTCTAGAAATAATTAATGCCAAGAACTATCACCATTTTGGAATAGCCAAACTTATATACACATACACACAGATATATACGTATAAACACAGATCTAGACACACACACAACCGAAAGAGGGGAATGTAGGACTGACTTTTCGCGTACATACGCCACAGGAGCGAGAATCGAGAGGGCAAGGAGGTCTCGTAAAACACAGAAGACAAGCTGATTCACCCCCACATTGAGTGCAACTTTGGTGATAACATGGTAACCTCCATTGAACACCTGCACCATGGCCATCGCCATATGTGCTCTCCACACATTGCTTCCATTTAAACTCATTGCAAATGCTGCTGCCATCTTCTTCATAACAGTAATTTCATCCCACTGTTACCCTCAATGGGTGTATATGTATAATTTGTGTATGTATAAGTTTGAACGGTGGATTGGGGGTGAAAGGATGGATGGTGTGGAGTGGGGCTGTGCGATTCGTGTTGTTTAAGGAAGAAAATTATGGGGAAATGGAGGATTTTCACGTGTTTTTCACGTTTTTGTGACGACTTCGAGAGTGTTGAAAGGGGAGAAGAGACCAACTGTTTACCAGCGTGTTGCACCCGACAAACCCGTACAGGGGATCTAATAAAAAGTGAAATTGACACAAATAGCACTAAATCTAATGCTGAGATTTTAATGAATTTTAAATATTTTGGATTTTATAAACAGAATTCCACATATTATATAAAATCAATAGAATTCTATATTAAGAAGATTTTAGTCAAATTCTAATTTATTAAAAATTCAATATTTCGTCACTTATCGAAAATTCATAAATTCATCATTTAAAATAATTGATTTCGTCGATCTAATATATCAAACAAATTAAAAATCAGTTCATTTAAAAAAAATCAAAAAATCAAAATATACAGAGTCAAGCAAATAAATATCTACAATTTTCATTACAATATCAAGTATTATGTACAAAACATGCACTGAATATTTTATAATGAAAAATATTGAATTAGCGAATAGAGTTTTAAAGGTAGATTTGCTTCATTGTTAACTTTTTAGAATATTAATTCAATTCCAAATTCTAATAAAAAGGAGAACTCAAATCTACTTTTTTTTCTTCTCTCGCATGTCCTCAATTGAGATTGTGATGAATTTTAAAAATCCTTCTAAATTTAGGTGTCATCAATTGAGGTTTTAATTAAATTTAATTAAATCTTTTAAAATTTAGGTATTCTCAATAAGTAGTGCATTTATAAAGATTTCATTAATAGGGGGATTTCAAAATATTTGAATGAATTTCAAGTTTAAAAATATATACAATCAGATCTTTTGAAATTTCACTATATTTGAAGAGATTCTTATTGAATTTGTGGAAATTTATTTAAATCCGCGAAATTCATTAGGATTTATAATCTATTAAAATCTTAGTTGAGAATTTCTATAAAAAAAAATTTCAATGCTGTAAGTAATTTTGACTTATTATTTATGATATTGAAATCTAAGGAGTGGAGGTAGAATTTTTAAGGAGACAAATTTATAGAATAGTTAAACCATTGACTGCTGTCATTTAGGAAACTAGTTTGTACTACATTTGAAAGAATGAATCTTTTTAGAAAAGGGGTAAAATGAAACTTGGATCTAACAAGTTAATGCATGCCAAATTGATAAGAGTAACATTAATATGGTGCTAATGCTGTAAAGATATGCAACTTTTGTAATATTGACGTGATAAATGCATGACAAAATATGTGATATAAACGTGGCACGTAGGTAACTCTAACGTGTCAGTGATTAGATATATAACAGTACTAATTTGAAGGATTTTCTTGTTCGAAAATCTTTGAATCTATGTTTATTCTCATCTATTTGAAACATTTTGTAGTTTTGACACGAAATTATTGTTATCCTTCCTCTTTGGAGTTCAAATAAAAAGAAAAAAGAGGAAGATATTATCTGAGATGGTAAATGTTTGAAATTTAATGTGAGAAATTAATTTATACTTTTTAAAATAAATTACAGGGATCAAGTGTTTTTAAGATCTCAATTCATAAGTAAAAGTTAAAGTTTTTCTTTAAAAAATTAGATATAATTAAAAGAGTGATGCTACAAGAACATAATTGTCTACATAATGGTCTACATAATTACAAGTGACATTGATCAAAACATTTAATTCAAATCTGACACTTTCACAACAACGACAAGATAGTTGCCACATCACATTACGTCATTCATTGTGTACATTTATTATGTACACTTGGCATTTTCCTAATTAAAATTCTAAATATTAATAATATTATAAAATTAAATTAATCAACATACCCCATCTAATCCACCTCACTTTCCAAACCCTAAATACTTGCATAGCATTCTCTCTCTATCTCTTTTCTCTCTCCAACAGTGTTGTACATTGGAGGCGAGCGTGCAACGAGAGGCCACGCAGCATTGGTAACATGAAGCGATGGCGACGTTCTCGTTGGTAGCACGCGGCGACGTTCTCGTTGGTAGCACGCAACGACGATGGTGCTTTCGAGAGGCCACGCAGCGTTGGTTGCACGAAGCGACGAGGCGATCTTGTTGGTAGCATGCAACATTGCTCTCGCTGTTGTATTTCTCTTTTGCGTGCGATCTGTGGCGAGACTGAATCGTTGGTGATACAAGAGATGGTGGTAGTGTTGACGACCGCAACTTTGGGGATTTTTTAGATGGGGATTGTGGTTGTGGTATGGTAGAGATGGAGGGCTGGTTGAGGTGGTGGGGCTAAATCATTGGTGATGTGGTGTTGGTGGTGGTAGTGAGAAAGTGATGGGCATTGGTGGTATTGTAGTGATAGTGAGGTGACACAATGTTCTGTTGGCGCCGGTGGTGGTTGTGACCAATTATTTGTCATTGTTGTCGTGTGGTGGTTGTGAAGTAGTGGTGGGTGTTGGTTTGTTTGAGATGGTGACGTTGCTGTTGGGAGGTGGTGATGTTGGTTTTGGCAACGGTACTGCTGAAGGCAGTGGTGATCACACAAGTGTTGATGGTAGTTACAAATTATTTGGTTGATCGTGACCAATAAACAATGTGACCAATGAAATAGATAAATTGTGATCAATAAATAATGTGTGGCCTAAAAAAATTATTAATTTGTGACCAAAATTTGTGATCGTGTAATAAGTCGTGACTTATAAAATTTGTGATTTGTGACCGATAAATAAATCATGACCTATAATTTTTTAATTTGTAACTCATAAAATTTTTGGTTTGTGATCGATAAATAATTTGTGATTAATTAATTCGATAATTTATTATCAAATTGTATAGAATTGTGACCTTAATATAATTAATTAATAAAATATATTTTTAATTAATTATTTCATAAATAAAATTTAATTAATATCTGATTTTAGAAGTTTTAAACATTGTTTCTTAGGCCTTTTTTGAACCCCTTTCTTAGAAGAATGTAATTTTGAACAGTGATTGATAGAGAATGTGTGGTTAAAAAATAAGAAAAAATTTTGAATTTGCGTGTAATATTATTTTATTGAAGATTGTCTGGTTGAAAAGAATGGAGAGAAAAATGAATTTTAAAGATAATGGGGATCAAACAAGGATTTAATTTTGAAATTTGTCATATTTAATATCTTAGATATGAAATTTTCCGTATTTCTTTTAGGGAAAAATTCATAATTCAGGTGTATGGTTTACACCAATTCAAAAGTCAGGTAGATAATTTAAAAATTCAAAATTCAAGTATTAGGTAATTAATTAAATATATTTATTAATTAAATATAATCAGGTCACAATTATACAATCAATGGTCACAGTTTTATTCGTAGGTCACGGATTTTTATATTTAATTAATCACAGATTATTTAATGGTCACATATCAAAAGATTTATAGGTCACAATTTATTCGTCGGTCACAGATTTCAAAATTAATTGGTCACAGATTATTTAATGATCACATATCAAAAAATTTGGAGGTCACATGACCACAGATTTCCAAATTATTTGGTCACATGTTCTTTCACGGTCACAGATTATATAATTTTTATATCACATATAACAAAATGGTTGGTTACAAATTAACCAACACCCCGCTTCCACCTTTGATCCTGATCCTGATCCACCACCTTGACCGCTGATCACCACGCCCAACCCAACCATCGCACACCACCGCGCCCAAGCCAACTACCACCTCCGTCAACAAAAATCACCGCCACCGCCAGATCCAACAAACCTCGTCAAATCCACCACCACCACACCACACCACAACCCTGCCACCAACAAAGCCGCCACCACTAAATCCACCCCCAACATCACCACGACCACGAGGGTCACAACTACCACCAACATCACCACCACGTCACCATTACCGCCAACATAACCATCACTACACCAGCACCTTCAAATCCAATCAACAATAGCATCACAACCATCACTGCCTCCTACAATCCATCATCTCATACAACACTACCACACCATAGCTACCAATAAAACCCCCAAACCAGTAACAATCACCAACAAAAACACACAAAAACTCCCATAAAGTAGCATATCGGAGGAAGAAACCACCACAAAAATATCGCGGCGGTTGTGGTACAACGTTCCCTACAGAGAGCAAGAGAGGCGGGAAAGAGAGGCGGAGTTCGCCGTTTGCAGCGTCGTCGTCGTCGTTCAAGTCGCGACGCTGCCGTTGGCAGGCGATGTTACGGAGAAGGGAGAGAAAGAGGCAGAGAGAGGTGGGTGGAAGTGAGGCGAGAAAGAGAGAGAGGTGAGGGAGAGAGGCGGGGGAGAGAGGGGTGAGGGAGTTGAGAGTGATGAATTAGGGTTAGTGTTTTGATATATTACCTGAGTTTTAAATAAATAAACATTGGACCTGATTTTTTATAATTTCCCTTTCTTTTATAGGATCTACTCAGCCCAAAACCAGAATCAAATAATGGCCCAAGAAATTCACAGCCCAAGTTTAAGTCAAAACTAAAAAATTGGAAAGTTATATTTTTGCCACCAAATCCAAGAAATTTGTCCTGCCATGATTTCCAAAAGAAAGGATTGAGAAACTATTTTTTTAAAAAATAAAAATAAAATCTCAAAATCAAGAGGATGAAAAATTATTAATTTCCAAGTGCATGGTTGGTCATTTTTGGCAACATAGAACATAGAGAAATAAATTTTGGTTTCTTGTGTAACTCACTCTAATATCGTTAATGTCTAGCAAGTTCAACAATTGTAGAGAGCATAACTAACTTACAAATACTTTAAAAAAATTAAAAAATTACTAATGTAATTTTACACATTTCTTCATTAATTTAATAAGCTAAATACATTGTTGTACCAATTCAATTTATAAGAGTCGGCAAAACATAACTTTACACCTCTGAATACATTCTCTCTATCCAATTGCCTCCACCACCACCACCACCACCACCACATCCAAGAATATGACAAACATTGGAGGGTTTGTTGAAATGCTCATGCTTACGTTAGAAAGAGTTCTTGTGCGCGTGCTTTCTAAGCATATTAGAATTGGAAGATGCCTTACGATTTTTCAAGACACACAATCATACCAATTATCATATTTCTTCCACTTACAACTAACTAATTAAGAGATCAATTTTGTTGTCACTTTCTCTCTCTTTTTTCTATTCTTTTCTTTTTCTTTTTCTTCCTATCACACCATGATACATATTCCATACTAATTTTACCCATTACTATTGGTTCCCCATAGTTTTTTCCATTTTTGTAGTTTACACGATTTCAACAAGAATAACTACCTAAATATCTCTTAGGATTATAGTCGTTCTATTGTTCAGATACTTCGATATAAATCATCTTAGAGTTGACAATTTTAAAATTTTCAATCAATTTAAGTAAACCATTTCATAAAATGATGTTCAGACGTTTGTGAAAGACCTAAATCGACTATGCGATAAAAGTTTTTTCGTTGCTACAAAATAAACAACTCATCCAATTAACAACCAAGTAGATATCAACGGTTAAAATTTGGGTGTGACCCTAATTCCATGTTGAAGTAATTGAAGAATTTTAATTGAAGTGCACGTCAAGAAGAATTCAGTTTGGAATGCTATTTGAGTCTTATTCAAGTTGAATTTTTATTTGGAAGTCCTATTGAGAGTTGTAATTTGTATTGGACTTGAAGAAGTTGAAATTATAGACCGGGAAGAAAAGTCGCCGCATTTTCGCTAGCCTACTGCTAGCTGGTCGCTTGAGCAACACATGCAGGTTTTCTCTCGAGACTTGGTCTTTCACCTGTCACCCGCCTAGCGCTCGAGTGACAGACCGTCGCTAGCCTATCGCTAGCTTATCGCTCGAGCGACATGGTTCTCCGACTCAAACTCTTTTCGCGTTTTAACACGTTTTTGACATTCTACTTCAACTATAACTCATCTATTAGGATTTGGACGTCCCATGTTCTCTAAAAATATTGTGCTCTTCTATACAATTTAATGGGTGAGAAAAACGATTACTAGCTTTTACGATCATTGAAATATTTCTCAATCTTCATTATCTGTGGTGTAATAAAATCTCTTAATTCCTCTACTATATTTTCTTGTCTTATTTTATTCTTTTACTTGTGATCAAATACTCCATCATTGTGATATATAATTTCAACATAGCAATCCGGTGATTGGTTTCATATCAAGTGGTATTCGGAGATTTTGGGCATAATTAACACAACATCAACAAATAAGTTAGATAAGAAATTTTTTGTGAAACGAATAAAATTTCTAGATAATAGGTGTGAGTATAAATTGATGGGTGGTGCATAAATGATGAGAGACAACTATCCAACTTTAATTTAGTACTGCACTAATACGGTTTTATTTTGGAGAACACTCCGATTGTTCGTAACTTTTTGTAACAACAATAATAACTAAGTGTTCGCGTTTTCTCTTAGTTACGGTAAAGTGTCGAACTCTATTTTATGGAAACATAATCCTAGTAAGACGAGTAAATACTTGTGTCAATCACTCTAATTTGTGTTTTAATTCAAGAATTACTTATTTCACAGTTTTAATATTTATTTCTCGATAAAATATAAATGTACTATATATCTTTTTTTTGGAATTATTCTCACTTTACTTTCTTATCTTTGACACATTTTTTGTGGAGGATGGATGGTTGAAGTGGGTGTACAATAAAAGAATAAAAACACGAGGCATGCGCGTGGAGTTGTGGGTTCTCTTTGTCTACAAATCTTAAACCTGGCTTCTGCTTGATTGGATGTCATTCTTTTCCACATCATACCACTTTCACCCTCCACCACCACCACTCCCTCAAGTTATATTATACATGTGTGTATATTAGGTACATCAAAATCTGCTGCCGATCTCGATTCGATCGACCTGTGGCCGGATTAACCGGTTCTTGTTTGAACTGGTCGGTTGATCAGGCTTTAGGTGACTAAAATCTTCAATGTTGATGATAAAATCGCACACGACTTTCACACGAGTTAAAGTTAAAAAAGCAAAATTATCAATCTGCTCAAAATTTCTCTCAAATTCAATAGAAAATCGCGTTCAATTTAAACGTTCATATTGACAATATTGATCACGTCGAAAACCAGGTTCACATAACCTCACTTTTAAACGAGGCCCATAACCACACCACGTAAAAAGGTTAGGGGACCTCAATCTTATATTTTTCTTTTCAATATATGAATTTCAAACTAAACCAACTCAATTTTCAAGAAGTTTACAATATTTTAACTAGAATCGATCATACTAGACCAATTTTCATTATATCGTATACTTACGGATGTAAACCATGATCTAATAAATTAACTGAATTTCATCTCGATCTTTAATATACAATTTTTAAGCTATACTCAAACTGATTTTTAGGCCGATTCTCGATTTTTCCAGTAAATTCAATGAGGTAGGGGCATTTGTGTAGATGTGAATGCTTTTTCATCACAAACGTACACCAGATGGCATGCCTTAGCATGGTTGGTTTTTTGTCATAATTATATTATCCCATTACTTTTGAATAAAAGTGTAAGTGAAGTAACATGGGATCACTTTTAAAGAAAATCTCTGATCCGCTCTGTATTTTTTTGTCAATGGTGTCTAATCATTAATTTAATTATTAGAAGAATTCCAAAAATGGTTAATAGTAACATCACATTAATAATCCCATTAAGAATGAGCAAAATCATTACTAATTGAGGAAGAATTCCACTTGTAATACGTGTTGAATTGGCACAAGTGAGCATTCAAACCAACAAGTTATTGAAATTAAGTACATTATATAAGACTAAAACAAGGAAGAGGGTAAAAATAAAATAAAATTAATGAGTTAAACTTTTTGTGGGTGCTTATCTAAAATTATTCTAAGTGATTTTAAATCAATGTTATAAGAACAAGACTAGATCGACTGACTCGATAAAAAAACTAATAATCGCTCCAAAATTCCCCGTTTGTCTCCCATTATTCTAAAATATTGTTTGCTACAGTAAGATTCTCAACCACACATTCATCCAATAAAATATTCTACACACAAACCAATAAAGTTACTTTAAATTTCAACCACACATTCTCCAAAAAATACTATTCATTACTCAATTTCTTCTAAAATAATGGGAGACAAAACACCCTTAGGGTCCGTTTGATTGCAAATGTGGAATTTGGGTGAAAAAAAAATGAATTATAGGGAATTGAATTGTCTAGAATTTGTTTTACTGGGAATTGTAATTAATTGTGTTTGATTGGTATAATTTTTCACTTGGAAAATGTTGAAAGTTTGGTGTTCGTTTGGCTTCGTTTTTCATGAAAATTGTCCATTAAAGTGATAATTTTTTTACCATTTGATCTNAATTATAGGGAATTGAATTGTCTAGAATTTGTTTTACTGGGAATTGTAATTAATTGTGTTTGATTGGTATAATTTTTCACTTGGAAAATGTTGAAAGTTTGGTGTTCGTTTGGCTTCGTTTTTCATGAAAATTGTCCATTAAAGTGATAATTTTTTTACCATTTGATCTAGAATTTGTTCCAATTGCCAAAATATATATATATATAAATTACCATACCAAATATCATTCATTTGACTTTATTTTGAAT
>CAIGRT010141249.1:0-13873 GCA_903798405.1 Fraxinus platypoda
TGACACCGGGCATTTTCGACATTTTACTGCGAGGAAGTCAAATGTTGCTGCAAATTGGGACCCATCTTCCAGGCACCAATGGTCCATTAATTGATTGGCATTGGAAATAAATCGCACCCAAACACACCCATAATTCCAAGAACCCCTATACCTATTGAACAACATCAACATTGAGCTTTCTCATCATTTGTGGTAGTTAGTGTTTAAGTTTATGTTGGGTAGGAAATTTGTCATCGGCGTACACATTTTGTTAGTTTTTTTTATTATGGTGCGTTTTATTGCAAGAATGAAATTTGCATGGAAAAAAAATATATTCTAGACAATTCAATTGCCTAGAACTTATTGTGTAGAAATTATTAATTAAATGTGTTTAATTGATTTACTTTTCAACCTAGAAAATATTATACTTGTAAATTTTTTATTGGCGAGTAGATGAGAGAACGTAGACAGATGAGAGAGACAGTATTCCCTGGAAAATAAAATTATACTCACCCTAAAGAAAATATTTCCTTTGATTTTGAAGAAAATATGATCACGTGATCAAAGGTAAGAAAAGTAATAATTTTGATGAAACAAATGCATTATTCGTAAAAAATATTGACAATCAAATGCATCCTATAAAAATAATGCGAAGTGACTAATGGTCTAAGCAAATGAAAGCGGAGTGCTAAAAGTGAAAATATTATTTTTCTACTAAAAGAGGAGAGAAATTAGCTCCGGTTACTCCGGGACCAATTGCGGCCGCGGGGCCACCAATTTCAGAAAAATTCAAATTGCCAAAACAAATTCATTTCCCGCTCAGTCAAAACCCTAATTTTTTATTAACCAATAACAAATACAAAATACCTCTTTCTCATTTCTTGACACAAACTACAACACACACAAATCTGATTTGTTTATTTATTATTGAATACAAAAATGTCGACGTCATCGGTTCGCCGGATGAAAGAGAGCAGCGGAAAGATCGCCACCGCCGCCACTGCATCCAAACCCTTCAAATCTCTGACCCCAGTTTCCGCAAAGTCCATTTCCACCGGAAAGGAGAACCCGAGGCCGACATCACGGGTTCGGGCTGCTACACAGAAACCGGAGATCCGGCCGATGGTCCGGATTGATAAATCTACAACCGCCGTGGCGGTGGAGGAGTCACGTGCCAGGAGGTTCACTTCATCAGTGCCCAGAGGTAGGAGCTGTAGTCCCTCTGATATTACTAGAGGTTTCGGTGATTTGAAGAAAAATTCTAGGGTCTCATTGGGCCCACCGCAAAAGAAAGTGAATAAAACTAGCTATTTGAATGAAATATTGGTAGAACGCTTGAATCCTGGAAGAAGTTTTTCGAAGGATACGGAGAAAAATGGGGGAAGTTTTGATAAATTGGAGGAAAATTACGAATTAAATGGGAAAATTGAGACTAGGGATTCGGATGGAAACAATTTGAAAAAAGAGGGATATTTAAGCTCAATTCCCATAAAAACATCGGATCTTGAGGATTTTGACGTGAAGCCCAATATAGCTTTGGGTTCAAAAGTTAAGGCTTTGGAGGAAATAAAGCTGAAATCTTGTCTGAGTGAAGTTGAATTGGGGTCGAATTCAAGAGAATTTAGAAGGGTGAATAAAGTGGATAATGTCTCTGGGGATATGAGAGAGAATGCCATGAATAAGTATCCCAGTAAGCTTCATGAAAAGCTTGCATTTTTGGAAGGGAAGGTGAAGAGGATAGCTTCAGATATAAATAAGACCAAAGATATGTTGGATAAGAATAATCCAGATGCTACAAAGATGATATTGTCAGATATTCAAGAAAAGATTTCTGGGATTGAGAAGGCAATGGGTCATGTTGTCGGTAATGAGGGGGACGCGACAACGGTGTTGATTAAAAATGGTGAAAATGAGCGGGGAAGAAAGTGTGCGGTTGATGTGAAAAGTTCAGTTAAGGGGTTGAGCGGTGAAGAATTGGAAGCGAGGTTATTTCCTCATCACAAGTTGATGAGGGAGAGGATATTATCAAAGACAACGTCAGAAGGTTCGGGGAGCCATGAAGTCAATGCTGGAGAATCGAGTAGTGAACTGCATTTGGAGGCAGTAAATGAGAATCTGATTGCATTGGAGTTTTTGGCTAGTTTGAGTAAGGAGGAAAGGAAGGTTCATAATGAGACTAGTGAGGTTCAAGAAATGGATGATGCTGTCACTTCTGGCTCACAAACTTCATCTTTGAATTTGTTAAAGGGAAAAGATATTATTGATGATATGTTAATGGCCGATGAAGATCTCAATGAGGTTGACAATGAAGAAAGAGTGCCGACAGTGATAACTGAAGAGGAAGTTGATGACAGTTGCATGTACCAACTGAATGATATTGGGCGCAAGACCTCTACAGGAGGATGGTTTGTTTCGGAAGGAGAGTCTGTTCTTCTTACTCATGATGACGGCTCATGTTCCTTCTATGATATTGCCAACTATGAGGTATGTTGTGTCAATCATATTTTTTTCCCTAATTGCTGCCTTTATTGTATATTAACTGCATTGGGTTTGGTTTTTCGCACTTATCTCTAAACTGATGTCATCTACTTCTGATAGCAAGTATTGATTTATGTAATTTATTGTAGTTACAAAGCATAGTGGATTGTGAATCTAGAATAATAATATAACCTTTTCCAAATGTAGTCAATTGCTAATTTTTTTGCCTTTCAGGAGAAGGCTAACTATACTCCTCCAGCTGGAATCTCGCCAAACATGTGGAGAGATTGTTGGCTAATCCGAGCCCCTGGTGCAGATGGTTGCTCAGGTAAATATGTTGTGGCTGCATCTGCTGGGAATTCTGTGGATTCAGGTTTCTGCTCATGGGACTTTTACACAAAAGATGTACGAGCTTTTCACATTGAGAATGATACTACCCGTGTGAGAACAGCCCTTGCTCCCCTATCTAGCAACATTTACAGAAGAAATGCTTCATCTACAGTTACGACTACTGAAAATAGACAACACTGGTATAAACCTTGTGGACCTCTTATTATATCAGCAGTCAGTTGTCAAAGGATGGTGCAAATTTATGATATTCGTGATGGAGATCAAGTCATGAAATGGGAGTTGCAGAAGCCTGTGACGTCCATGGATTATGCGAGTCCTTTGCATTGGAGAAATAGAGGCAAAGTGGTAATAGCTGAGGCAGAAACTCTCTCTCTATGGGATGTGAGCTCTCTCAGTTCTCAGGGATTGCTCTCTGTTTCTTCATCTGGTCGAAAAATTTCCGCTCTTCATATTAATAACTCTGATGCAGAATTTGGTGGAGGAGTTCGGCAGAGGTAATATATATCGAGTGACCCTAATTACTTTTTAGTTATTTCCAACAATTCACCAACTGCTTAAGGCGTCCCTTCTATTTTCTCTTAAAAAATTGATTTATTTTCCATAGATGCTGACTGCGGATCTTTTAGTTACTTCTAACGTTCTCTTGTAGAAATGAAATTCCATGATGCTTGAATGATCATTTTTCATTGAACTCTGTGTCTCTGAATACTTTAGATGCACAGATTGACATTTTCCTTGATACACATGGTACTAGGGAACTGGGATTTCTTGATTTTTGTCAACATGTCCAATTCTCAGTTACTCTAGTAATTACTATAATCAGGCTCCCTTATAGTTATTTCTGTTACGCAGAGTTGGTTCATCTGAAGTGGAAGGAAATGACGGTGTGTTCTGTACTTCAGATTCCATTAATGTACTGGATTTCCGGCATCCATCTGGTATAGGTTTGAAGATACCTAAAGTTGGGGTGAATGTGGAGTCAGTTTTTTCACGTGGAGATTCTATATACATTGGATGCACTAATTTAAGGTCAACTGGAAACAACCAATCCTGCTCCCAGATTCAACAGTTCTCGTTGCGCAAACAGAGGCTTTTTAGCACCTATGTGATTCCAGAATCAAATTCTCACTACAATTTCAAGGCATTGACACAAGTTTGGGGAAATTCAAGCCTTGTGATGGGAGTTTGTGGCCTTGGTCTGTTTGTTTTTGACTCTTTGAAGGATGATGAAATGCCTTCTTTTGCAATGGATTATGGCAACACTCAAAACGTGAAAGAAATAATTGGACCTGATGACATGTATTCTCCTTCTTTCGACTGCTTGGCATCTAGAATTCTCCTAATATCAAGAGATCGTCCGGCTATGTGGAGGTACTTGCTCTAATTGTATTCAAAGAGAGAGTTTGTTGTATGGATTGTGCAATGACTTATTGCTGCTGCCATTTCCAGTTCTGTTCAGATTACGTTTCTTGTTTATTTGTAAGAGATACGTGCTACCAATCTGATGGTATTGTATTATATATTTTGTGCTATGTATTTTAAAAACTAGAGTTGCATTTTTCAATTGAAGGTGAAAATAATTACTGTTATTCTACTCTTATCATGCAAACTTGCAGTGGGCACAAATAGCAAGGGCCCATTTGGTTGGGTTTTAGTTTCGAGCGTTCGTTTTAAAATTGTTAAAAATGTGTTTGATTTTGTCATTTTGAAGATTTGTTTTATGACATTTTATTTTATTAAATTTGATTATTCAGAAAAAAAAATATAACAATCTTGTGTTAATATATTAACGAGCAATATATACATTTTAAAGTTGGTAACATTAGAATAATTTTTTTCTCGCTACAAAAGTAAAATAAAAATAAATAATAAATTGAATTCAAAATAAAAAATAATAAAAATTAATGATGTGGATTGAGAATATTTTTATTTGTGTTCATTGAAATATTTTTTAGAAGCTCAATCAAGAAATATGAGGTTTTAACAAAGTACGAAATTTTGATTGTTAAGAGAATTGGATCGATTTTATTAGGGGCAGGTCGTATTGATGACCAAGTAAACTCGTGTAAATAATCATTAAAAGCTTTAGCTTTTTTTCACTTTTTATTTCTGATATTTTTTTTATCTTTTTATCTTTTTATTTTTTGAAAATTTTTATTTACTATTTTTATAGAATTATATTATTTTAAAATTAATTTTTTTTTTCAAAATTTAAAAAATTAAATTTTTCAATAATTTTTTTAATTTTTAAAACTTCATTGAAGCATTTACATTCTACGTTTCCATTATTTTCGGAATTTTCAATAAAAACAGTCAAAAGGTCAGAAATACATGAGTTTTATGTCATAAATTTAACCTTGCTTTCAAAAATACATTTTCAAAAATATCACACCAAACACATTTTCGGTATTTTGAAAAATTGAAAACATCAAACCAAACGTTTTCAAATTTCAGTTATCATTTATACGGAAATGAAAAACTTCGGATCCATAAACATTTGGATTACATGTTAACAACGAATATCGCTCACTTGCAAAACCTAATCTGATAAAGATCATGAGCAACATATCCCACCGTTACAACTTGCCCGTCAAATTGTCGTCCATGTAAACAATGTGCTGCAATACAAGAAGCTTCAGCCCTTTTATACTCCACGAGTACGGAGCCAGGCTCAAATATATCATCAAGCTCAATTATCGTTTCCTTGTCACCTTTCTCAGAAGCATCCAACTCTTTCCCCTCATCGCAGTCCAATTTGATAGCACTGCCTATCTCCACAATATCTTCCTGTAATTTCAACTCTTCTTTAATGAATGGCTTATTTTCCGTATCAAGGACCCCAGCAGGCAAAAAATAAGCAATGTTATCACTGCTTTTTGACTTCTCAGACAAATTATCCTGTTGGTTGGTGCATTCTCTGGTAAAATCACTAGAATTTTTCTCGCACGGATAATCTTGACCTGCCATATCCTGATCATTTGTAGGTGAATTGCCAGTAAATTTATCATCAGAATGGCCGTTATCCACCATAGCAGATTTATTTTTGTCCTCAGGTTCTCCAGAATTGTTTGACAGATTCAATGTACCTGGATTATCTTCATATTCTTTGTTACCTTCAACAGCTTGAACTGTGTCTTCAGAATCTTGAGGAAAGCTCGTAGGATCTGATCTGTTAAGCTCAGATAATTCATTACTTCTACTTTCTACAAGTACTTCTCTAATATTGCTCTTTATATCAAATTCTGTATGATCATGATCTATTGTAGGTTTTGAGTTCATTACTTCAGATGCTTCAGTTGTAGTGAAAGAGTTGGTAGGCTTCACAACGTTGACAGATTTAACAGTACCAAATCTGCAGCATTAAATAGAAGCACGAGAGTGATTCTTTATGCGGAAACTACAGTAGTAAGAGGTAGGGTGTCATAATATTTAAAAAATAATTTATCAATGTGAACCTGGCGCACTCTAGCCTTATATCCTCCAATATTTCTTCCTGTTCTGATTCCGACAATGACAAAAGCCCCTAAATCACAAATTACGAGGATAAGAGGACAATACTAGGTACATGTTTAACATGGGAAACAAAGATATTCAGCAGAAAACAAAACCAAAGCTTCAAAGTAATACCACATTTTTCAGCTTCAGGACTTTTGTGGGCTTCTCAAGCAGTGGTTTCGCATGCTCAGGGATTCCATAAAATGGTGGTTTTCCAACAGTTTCCTAACATTAATATTTTGTTTAGCAAACAATTGAAGACAGATATTAATTGGAATTAATAATAAGAGTAAACACGAAAGGAGAGACGATGAAGTACCAATATCAAGGGATCTGGAGTTGCTTGAACTGCTGTTACAATTTTTCCACCCAAACTCATACCATTAAGTCCGGCACATGCCTTGGGAGTAACTGAATGGTCAACATACTGAAACAATTTAAATAATTAGTCGGGATAAAGATCATACACGCAAATGGGAGAAAATATGATACCTGAAGACAAATAAGACAAAAAGAAAATGAAAATCAGATGCAACAGATCAGCAGGTATCCAGTTGCAATACAAGTAAATGCTGACCAATTACATTCACAATGTTTAGAAAAAACAGAGGAAATGATCATTATAAGTATTTTTTTTACTTAAAATTATCAACCAATGTAATGAAACAGAACTCGGTACATAAGATAAAAACTGGAGAATGAAAAAGACTGAATTGCTTCATATTTTTCAAAATGTTGAAACAAACGATAGACAATAAAGAGATTTAGGAATACCTCAATAAATGCACATTGTTCATCAAGATCAACAATAGACTCAAAGTGGTACGCTTTCACAGGTCCAAAGACTCCAGCAATCTCCAAAAGCTAAAGCACGTGCGTAAAAGTTATTCGCTAATCATGTAGAGAACAGGATGAAAAAGGAAAAGCAAAACCGTAAACTACAAATATCCATGTTATGTTACCATTTCAGAAGAAATAAGTTTCGAAATTCCACCAATAAAGATCTGCAACGACTTGCATAAAAGAGCTTGTTAGAAAGTGAGTGAAGCCAAAAAAAGAAAAGAGGTGTAATAGCATATATCACAATAAAACAATTTGTGATAGCGCATACCATGTTTCTTTCTTTTGAACTTCATTGCACACCCATGCAGAATCTCAAAATGGGTGTAAACAGACGAACAAATGCATAAATAATGGGTACAGACAGGCATAAAAACACAAACCCCTAGATTCACTTGATTTCCAAATTTTTTTACTGTTCTTCAGTAAACCTTTAGAAGTAGGTGACACTGATTTCCGTCACTTAGCTTATGTTGTTCTAGCTATCCTTAGTCTGTTGTCTTTCTAAATACCTGGGGTGTGACTTTTGTGCTGAATCCGCCAATAATAGATTAAGCCATAAGAAGTGGGCATAGACATGTAAATTAGGGGTGGGTATCAAAACTACATCAGGAGTGAGTCCAGAAGTCCAGGGCAGACCCATAATGGTGGCAGCTTCAGTTACCCAAACATACACACGATGACACGAACAACACCAGCTACCAGTAATATTGACTTCTACATAAGTGGATACATTCCGAAACTGAAAAACAACAATCTATAGTATGCTATAAGTAAACAAGAACAGGGCAGAACTATAACCAAAAATCTCCAATCTCAAATAGTATACTACAGAAATTGGGTTTTGATCATAGGTAAAATTAGAGGACTACGAGTTTGTCAAGTGATGTTCAAGATGCATACCTTGTGGGGTGAATCTTCTACGATATCACTAATTGAATCAACTGCACCAACTGATTTCTCAGAAGCATCAGTCTGCATGAAAATAGCAACTGTCTGAAAACCTGCTACATGAATAGTAACCACAATATACCTCAGAAACCGAAAATTAGACAAAGAAAGTACTTTTTCAATGGGAAATAGCTGATAACTACATTATTGCCATTGAAACCTCAATCACAGTGACGTTGATGCATTGATAGGAAAGAAACAGAGAACCACTGATTATCAAGAAAAAATATGACAATCAAATGACATTATGTTCAATCTATAGTTTCAGCTACATGAACTGATGCACTAAATAAAACAAAAAGATGCTTAAAAGAAACAGAAGGTTTTATTTGCATGGCCGATAAAATCGATGCAAATATCTCACATGCCTGAAGAATAAGACGAGTTCTAAAGATTCACATAACATCAGGATTTAAGAATATCGCATAGAAGAGAAGAGCTTATACTGATTAATGAAGTCCTGTTACTGCCTTACAACATCTTATATATTGTTTCTAAACTTGTAAGAGTATATTGATGCAGTCCACCATCTGGTGAAAATAACTTGCCATATATACAGGCATTGACTCGCAGCGTAGGTAGGTTCTATTTCACCAAAAGAAATCTAAGTGGATGAGTAATTTTTGCACAGTGAAAAGATCATAACTAGTAGTTATTTCTCCGTGTAGACAGAAAGCAGAGCGCAACATATGCAGCAGCAGTTATAACAGCAGAAACTTGAGACTTACTAAATTTCATCAAGAAACAAAGAATAAATAACACCAAACTGCAGCAACGTTTTTTATTCCATCATGTGATCCAGATAACTGCAAAATTTCAAACCCCCAATAAAATTACCCGTCTGTTTCCTGATCATAATGCCTAATATAATTTCTTCAGTTCATTTCACGTAGAAAACATGATCATAGAAGAAGTTACACACGTATAATCATAACAGCCAAAGGGTCGTCTTGAATGAAACTTTAGATCCAATTTTGTGAAAAGATATACAAAAACTCAATAACCTGATGATGATTAATATCTCTAGACCAAGCAATGTATAACTCTCTTCTACCCAATATTACAAATATAAAAGAAAAGAAGGCTATTTTCAACATTGACATTGAATGAGCTATCATACAATCTCAGTTCCTGCATCTTGTATTGCCCCAAACATTATGAAAATCTATGCTCTGAGATCCTACTGCTTATCATCATATATATTGAGGTAGACCAACATGAATAATTCTTTTTTGCTATATTTTAGTATGTCTTTTACTTGTTGGGAAGGGGTATGATATGGTGGTTAACCATCTCCATACCAAATATAATAAGTAGGATTAGTCCTAGTCAAATAATTCGTCCCACACCAAGAAGTTGTAGTGCCAGAACAAAAGAAGCTTGAACAAGGTTTTGGCCTAAAGAGAGATTTTGCTACATATTGAATAGCTCTCTTATTCTTCCACTCTCGCTACATCAATAATACACATTCATATTTCTCAATCCTCTACCTTCTGCGCCAAAGGCAAACCTTACAAGATCTTTAATTATGCCATGCCCCTTTCTTGAGGAAACAACATTAGCTTGTGATGTCGAATAACAGAATACAATAATTTAATTGGAATAAATAGGGAAGAAAGGAACTGAATGCAAAATGGCAGAAAATTTCACTTTTAACAAGCGAAAGTGTAATGCCAACATGAATATATTTCTGCTTAGCATGTCCTACTAATTAACCAAAAAAACATATGTAACTATTGTGATCAACCATAAGAAGAGAGAGAAGGAAGTTAGCATGGTTATAATTCTTACAGTTACTTCACTGTAGTCTTTGGGGCGTCTGAGTTTAAGAACACTCCCGGCAAAGAATTTTCCGTCAAAAGAGAGAGCAGCTGATGCATCCTCAGGAGTTAAAAATTCCAAAAGAGCTTGACCCTTCTCCTTGTGTATCTGCAGTAATATACAGAGTCATTAAATCCTTACACAACAGGCATGGCAATTATAGATAAGGCAGACTAAGAAAATGACTGGATACATACTATACAGCTGATACAAGGATGGGTTCCTTGAATGTGGTTGACACCTGAAGATAGCAGGAAGTTATTAACACATTCCATTAAAGCTTTCTCAGAGGCTGAAGCAGACAAGTTTTCTACATAGAGCCTTCTCATAGGTCGGGTTGCTTGAGTCAGTTGAATGGATTCAACGACATGCATCTGTGAAGCATGGAAATAAACACTATCCGGCTTCACCACATTTGGAGCCACTGGAGTAACAATGGGCAACTCAGTTTTGTTCGATGATACTATTTGGCCTGAAGACTGGGGATCAGAGAAAAGGTAATTGTTGCTTTCTTTTCCAACAGGTGGGAGATCCCACCCAGCAGTTCTCCTCTCTGGAGAGCGACGAGTAGGAGAAGGAGTTTTAGCAGCAGTATCGGTTTTCCTCTTTCTAGGAGAATAACCACCAAGCCCACTGGAAGATCCAGCATGTTGCCCGTAGTGACTACTGGAACCATTACTTAATATCCTCTTCTTGTCAACATCAGATTGTGATCTTCCTGATCTGTCTCTTGATGAATGTAGTGATGCTTCTTGTTCTCGAATCTCTTTAGGTGTATGTTTATGTGTCTTGGGTGAACTTGAAGGAGACCTTTTACCTCTGTCTTTGTCACGATCCCTACTCCTTGATCTTCCTGATCTGTCTCGCGATAAATGTAAAGATAGTTCTCCTTGATCCAGAGTATCTTTCGATGTATGCTTGTATGTCTTAGGTGAACGTGAAGGAGACCTTTTGCCTTTGTCTTTGTCACGATCCCTACTCCGTGATCTTCCTGATCTGTCTCGTGATGAATATAAAGATAATTCTCCTTTTTCCCGAGTATCTTTAGATGTAAGCTTATGTGTCTTAGGTGAATGTGAAGGAGACCTTCTGCCTCTTCCTATATCACGCTCTATACTCCTAGACCGTCTCCTTTTTGGTCTTGATTCTTCATGATGGATTCGTGTTGCATCCTTGTATTTTCTTTCCGGATGATGTTCTCTACCAGTGTCTCTAAGTTTATCTTCATCTTCATTATGGTGTTTCCTTTTGCTTTCAGTTTCAAATTTTCCTCTACTTCTGTCAGTATATATATCAGGTCCCACCATGCCTCTTCCATGTCTTTTCACAGGTTCATTCTCAGAATCATGGGTCAAACGATAGTCATGTTTCCTATTGAAGTGAACCTGTCTGTCCTCAATATTAATTTGACGTTCACGCTCTCTATCTTTTTCAGATCTTCCTTCAATTCTTTCAGCTGATCTGTCCTTCCTGACCGAATTTCTTGATCGCATCTTACCAGATTCATTTTCAGAATCACCAATTGACCAACCATCCTTTTTTCTTTTTCCATGAGAACTTCTCTCAATTTTGCTGCTTATATTTTTTACCATTTTAGCCTTTGATTTCGGGGTTTCCTTATCTTTATCCATGACTAAATTCTCTTCTTTAATCTCCCTTTTTCGAGAACTTATCTTTTGGGAATCATTTAAAGCATGTCTCAAGCCACTGGATACAGCATCCTCATGTCCGTGCCTACCCAATTCTAGATTTTCAGAAGCCTTCTCAATTTTCTTTTTTGCTAATGCACTATCCACTCCACCCGGATCATCTTTAACTTTCCCAGCAATCTCTTCCTTGCTTTTTCTTCTAAGCAATATCTCATCAAAACTAAAAGGTCTTGTCCTCGCTGAAGTGCCTTCCAAGCTATCCTGGGATAGTTCAACAATGTTTACATATCCCTCTTTGTGCTGATTGGATCTCCCCATAGCCCCAGTTTAAGCTTCCTTAGGTCTAGAGTTCCAGTCCTGCAGTGTGCCAATGAATTCAGAAGGAAATTAGGAAAAGGATAGGATAGGATGCCACATAGGTTAGATTCAGAAATTTTATCATCATTATCAGCCTTCCAAGAAATTACTGCATCTGAGACAAACATGAATATATGTCAGAAAAAGAAACATTTGAAGACAATAAACAACAGCAATTTTCAATGAATCTAAGTTCTAGTGCGACGTTGCAGTTGTCAACCACCCAAATGTACCAATGTTCAGTAATTAAGAATCATAAGCATTCTACTTATCCTCTTGCGCACGCCGCACAGCCTCATAATGTATAGTGTTTGTGTTTCTAACAAAAGGTTTATTCTTTGTTGTATATTTCCATTAACTGATAGTTTAAGGAGAAGTGCTTTAAAAATTTCTACCAATATAGGATAATATTCAATAAAGGCATCAACTATGTAGGCATAAGCTAATGAAACTTGGAGTCCTTGGGGCTGTTTGAGCACATTTGTAATAAAATAAGATTCTCAGAGGACTCGCAACAAATCCAAAATCCTCAAAGCTATCTTTTGTGCCAGAATAATAGTGTTCAATCTTGTCCTGCGAGAGTCAAATTCCTCAACCGTGTCTAACTACTCTACATTACTCAAAAGTAGCACTGAGGCATTTAAAACAATCCCCATCTATTGGGAAAATATAATAAAAAATTATAGCAAATGGCAACAGAAATATGGCGCATATATTATTGACAGATTTCCGACTTTCCGTACTTTCACTTAATCAACCCAACTTGTACAACCTTAATAATGATTAATTTAGCTAGACTTTTTCTCTCACATGTTTGTGTAAATCACAGTTGCCAAAGGAAGATTACCATCAAGAAACAACAATTTTATATAAATTCTAAAGAGTTGATTTGAAATCAAAACATTCACAACAATCAGATCGAGTGCGATTTCAACATATAAAGCCCATTTTTACACAAATAAATCTGACACTACCTTCCAAGTTTGGTGATGAAGAAGTCGAGCAGAAATCACTGCAACACAAGATAAATTGGTGCCAAGGGGTGAAGAATACGCTCCTTTATCCCTCTCCTTCACACTAAATTGTTCACTATTAGTGTAATATCAAGCAAAAACCCTTATCTCTATCTGTTCGTAGAGGCGACTTTAACGTGAGATAATTGGGTAAAGCCCAACTCTAGATTTAGGCCCAATGTTTTATTCTTTTATACGAAATCGGCCCCTTTTACTACCCAATATTTTGTTGAAGTGACTGTGATCCATATTAGCCCCTATTTGATGATAAAATGGATTTTTGGATAATTATTTGTGGAAATTACACAAAATCAGAATTTTAAAGATTTAATTTCAAAAAATCAGATATTTTTATTTTTGTATATTAAATATGAATTGTACAATTTTCATCCAAACCCTAATCAATTTCATCCCAATTTTCTTTCTCTCTTCTCTCCGTCACTGTCTCTACTTTCTTCTCTTCGCCATTCTCTCTTCTCACTCTCTACTCTCTTCCCTCTCCGCCGGCAGCCCAGCCTCCACGAGACGGTGCATTTCCTTATCTCTTCTCTCCGTCACTCTCTCATTCGTCGCTGAACGTCACTTGAGTTCGCCGCACACAGCAACGATCGGGAGTATGCCGCGAACAATCTGGTATTGGTGTTCGCGGTAGCGCTGATGGCTTGTTGATAGTGTCATAGTGCTCTCCGTTGATTAGATCGGGCGAGGTAGTGGTGATGTGTGGTTGGATCTCGACAACAGTAGTGTTGGTGGTGGTTCCCAGTCGTCGCGATGATGTTGCTATGACTACAGTCGACGGGATCCCATTTTAGATAGTGTAGCGGTGCTCTCAGTCGATTGGATCTGTTGAGATGGTGGTGATGTGTGGTTGTGGTACTTGTTCTAGTGGCGGTGGTTTTGGTGATGTTTGGTTGTGATTGGATCTGGTGAGGTTGCGGT
>CAIGRT010141265.1:672-12153 GCA_903798405.1 Fraxinus platypoda
GACATTGTACTAAGAGAAATTAATTATTTCATAATTATTCTCATATTAGAAAGTAAAATTATCGAGAAAATTTCTCGCAAATCCTTTTTTTTTTTTGAATTTCTAAGAGTCTCGGGATCTCAATTTCGTATGAGCAATGCTATATGTACATATTTTTTTTTACCGAATCTTTTACCTACACTCATAATAGGGTGTGAGGACCACATTTTTGGAAGTTTTTTATTCACGCGGGCCCGTGCACATGTGAGAGAGTGTAACATTTTCGGTAAGTAAAATTATGTACAAATAGTTTTATTCATTTCGTATTAGTCATAAACAAGAAACATCAATAATTGATGCGATGGGCAACACGGAAAAAATAATGTAAATGTTGCTTTGGTCAATTCCTTGCGTGCATTTGAATAAAAGCATAAGCATTTATATAAATAAAGATTTTCCTAACTGTGAGAGGAATTGACTAACTAACACTCATTATAGAATTTGGTATTCTAAGGAATCATTTAGTCTTAACATCGGCCCCACGCTACTTTAAGTTATTCTCACTTAAACGTAAATGTTTATTTATATTATGTATTCTAATTTATGTACGTGAATGTTCGTATGAAATAAAGTCTTTGTTTGGGAAATTAATTTAGTAAATTAAAAGTTAATTCTACTATTCAACGAAAGTTAAACTTTAATCTCAATCATATATAAAATTATTACTTTTTATTATCCACACATTTCATGATCCCTACGCTCTATTAATTCTCAAAAGTTCCTAAAAAATTATTGAGCATTGCTACTTAGTCTCATTGGGGTTGAACCCCAGTTTACATGATTGCACAATCAACATCCTATGTAGTAGAATTCTATTTTTAAAGCAAAAAATTAAGAGAAAATTGCAAAAAAAAAAAAAAAAGACCAAAATTTGTTCAATATCCATATTACTATAATTTATACCAAAATGCATTTATTAGCAATTTTAAATTTCACAATGAGAACAAAATTATTCATATAATTAAAAATTGTATTAACAAATAATAACTTGACACATTACATATACTACTTATTTGAAAAAATAATATGTTAGTCAATCATGTATTAAATGCTTACTTCTCCCTATAAGTGGGAAAATAAACCATTTAACCATTACCCGATGCACCCATCACAAATATGGTACAATTTAAGATAAAAATGATCAAAACCATCCAACCCATAAGACCCTTGAAAACCTACCCAAACCACATGACCCAACTCGTATAATTGAAAAAAAAAATTGAAACCTAACTCGCTTATATCCATTTCTCCGTTCTCTCTCTAGAATCAATTTCGAATATCTATCGTCGGCTGCTTTCCCTCCAAATGCCCAAATCATCGTCTCCTATCGTTAATCGCCTATTTGTAGTCGTGTGTTGGTTGTTATGTTTTCGATTCCTGTCTGAGTTGCATCTTTATCTGGTTAGATTATCTCTCAATCTATTTTCTTCATTGTTGCTGTTGTTGTCGCTATTTTTTTCTTGATTAACTTCACACATTTTCTTCTATTATTCTTGGGCATTATTTGTATACTTTATGAACATCAATTGGTTTCTCATTTATGAAGCCTAAAAAATTGTCACACATGGCTTTATGATAATTATTTAGACTTTAAAATATTGACATTTTTTATTATTCTTTTGATAAATTATAGTATAATTTTGTGTATATTTTGTTTACTAGGAGAAACTCAATGATTGGACATACAATAAGAAGAAACAAGTGAAAAACAGCGAAAAAGGTGAAGTCCAAAGTTCGACAACCAAATTGTAAATATTCAATAATTGATTCGGACCACAAAACAATAATTAAAGATTGTTAGGAGTCAATTGAATGTAAGTAGAAGTAAAAAAGAAATGAAATATGATCAAAATATTTTCACAAATTAATTTTCAATCACTCAAGTTATATTCTAAATTTTTAGTTGAAAATTGAGACCTATTTTGGTATGGTAAATATTTGAATTGAAAAAATTCTACTTCTAGAAAAGTTGTAACCATTTAAGTTAGTTCACCAATGCACTTTGAATTACCTTAATTAGATATCGGAAGATAAAGTTATGACAATCATACCGACGGTTGTGCAAAGACAAAAAACATGCACTTGCGAATGCATCTTTCCTTATTTGATTGAAACTCTTTTGAAAACCAATTTGCATGTGATTTTCAATCAATTTTCGAATCCTATAAATACCTAACAACATAATACATTAGGAGATCCTCTCATATACATCTCATACTACAAAAAATATCAATTAACATCATCAAAGAGAAGTCATTCATCACACATATGAGGAAAACAATAATCAATTGCAAGAATTGAATTAATTGAAGATCAAACCTTGGTTTTTGGGGGAACACACAATAAGATATAGTAGATATTCATTAAGAAACTATTGAAGATATTCAAGATTTCAAGATACATATTCTCCTTCATCAATCTAAAATCTGGATTTTGTTTTTCCAATTAATTATGAATTCTTGTGATTTGTAACACTAGGCTAGGGTTTCAATTACTAAGACATTGATAAACCCTTATTATGATGTTTTAATATAAATTCAATAATTTGATACACAATATATATTTATTCTTAGATGATTGTTTTAGTATATAGGCAATGTTTGGTTCTGATTAAAATCTGATATTGTAAATGAAAATTAAGGGTCTGTTTGGGCCGGATTAAAATCTGATTTTAATTTAAGTCAAAGTCAAACAATCAATATTAACCACATCTTTTCAACCACACATTTCAAAAACTTCTATCACAATCCACTAAAAGTCTAATTTTAATCTCCACCAAACAATGTGATAATGTCTTTTCAATTACTTGATCACTAATTGTATTGATTGTGATTTTTTTTTTTTGATTTCGAGAAAAATAATAAGATAGATAACACTTTATAACAATTATTGTAAAGTTCGATTGGAAATAGAGATATACTGCTATACTTTGCATGATTTCTATAGATGTTTTAGTATTTTTAATGCATGCTTTCATGTTAGCATATGTCTTGGAGATATAGGAGGTCACATGAGAAGATATATTTCATTGACATCGAGAAATGCTTTTAATTAATTTAGGAACATTGATCAACAAGAATGTACACATTGTCATATTATTGATATGCATTGAAACAGATTAATAAAGGGGAATCAAGGTCTTATCAATATCACATCAAAATTTACAAAAGCTTTGTAAATTGTTCAATAGAATAGCTGGTTTAATTATTCAACAAAATTTGCTATTTGATTAACATTTAATCTAATTGATCATAGATTGATTAAGAATATAATTCTCGTGGGAATGATATCTTACTTATCACTTTATTACTTAATAGTTCTTTTTTACTTTGACATTCTTTAAGAAGAAAATAGAATATAAAATTGAGAATAAAATGATGATAGACTGAATATGGACTTACTTATGTTTAAAATTTATTACTTAGATCATGTTTTGCTTTTCTGATTGCAAATTCATTTGCCTTGATGGGAAAATTTTGTGATCATTAAAATGCTCTTTGTAATGCCATTGTTAATAATCTTATTTCATGGGAATTATTGAGCAACATGGATGCTACTAGAAGAATGGGGATAATTTGCAATATTGTTTGTTAATAGTATGATTGGAAGAGAACATTGCTTGGTCAGTTGAGAAAAATTACTTACTCTAGGTTCTTTATAAATCATAAGGTTGTAGAACTTTTTAGTATCTTAACATCGCCTTCAACTTGACTTGAGAAGCTATATTATAAAAGGTTTTTAAGAAAAAGCTAGGTTGGTCAAGCTCTGCTTGTGATTTGATTGCATACACATGTAGTTATTAAAATTTTAGGTTTACTTCTTAGCTTCACTTGGATTTTTTTGGCTACCTCGTCAACATTCTGATGACAATCATCGGTCATGTTTTGTTACAAAATAAATAGATGTATTTTCCATGTGAGCATCTGGTTATATGTTTGCATTAAGTATGATGTTTTTGATATGTTCCTTTATTTGCTGAGTTACTTTTGCCATACTAGAATCAGTGATCCCGAGTCACTAGATTAGCATGTTGCATGTGCACATAGCATCTCAAGATTGTATTCCATACTATTTACTAATCCAACTGTTGAAACCATTGATTACTTAGATCTACCATGCATTTATCCAATTTGCCTTCAGCTGCATTCGAGGAATTTCATGATGTCATTTTGTGTACCATCCTTCATGTTTTTTGTTGATGGTATAGTTCAGTGATTGGATGTTCACTTAAAATCGTATGAATGTTTGGCTGTTTGATTATTAAAATGGGTTGTAGTACAGTTATGTTATTACCGATGGGATTTGGTATATTATTTCTTGTTATTTTGGTATTTACAATTATCTAACTTTCATTCCTGCTAAATGAAATGTCAAGCATCGAGATTCACAGGTACCAAATTTAAATAATTACATTTCAAATGTCAAGAACTATATGAAATAGAGAGAATATTCATATTCGGAATGAATTCCCATTCTAGACATATGAAGTGTCAAGTGTAGAGATAAACATGGATCAATTGACGATAACAAATTTTCAAATGTCAAAAGTGTTATGAAATGTCAAGATCAAATGAAGACCAATTAATCGAAGGGTAAAATAATAATGAGATTAAATGAAGAGTTAAATAAAAAAAGTAGAGTTACAAACTTCTCGAATTGGTTTTGATATTAGGTGTGTTATAATTATAACATTGCATTGAGGTACAATCACATGTTTTCAAACATATGAATTGGTTTCTATATTAAGAAGTCTATGTCTTAGGTGTGTAATAACTACAACATTGCATTGAGGTAACAAGCACAAGTTCTCAAACCTATATTGTTAAACCAATGTCAATCAATTGTAATGACATAGAGTAGGATTGGTGTGTACCCTTTTAATGCAATTATATACAATTTCAAAGATTGTTCACACATACTTCCATAACAAAAAATATTAGTGGTAAAAAAATATTCATTCAATTATGTCTCCGTCTACTCAACAAACTAGTCATATAGATTTTGATATTAACTTCTCCCCTCTTGGGTCTTTAGTGGACAACCCAATAATCATTGACTCCAATGACAATGAAGAAATGCATGTCATTGTACCCTATGTTCCTCATTCAGGGAGTCGCCACTGTAGGGTGAGCCTTCATCCTATTCCATTTCCCGATTTAGATGATGAAGTTGAGCCACTTGAAGTTGGAGTTGGTGATTATATTGCCTATCATGAGGTTGTCCCTGTTGAAGTCCAGTCGGAAGAACACCATGTCCTATTTGGCATTCCTTACATCGATGAATTGGACGACAATATAAGGCCGATGCCCGACGTAATGGAAGAGGTGATCATTGTATGCTATGTGATAGTCAGATGTCTTCTTTGTCCATTGTTGAGGATATGTAGATGTTACTAAACATTATTGTAGTGTTATTCTCATCATAGATATCTTCTTAGATCGTCTTGTGAACACTTCTATTAACAAACTTATTGAAGTCGGCATGATTTATGTTAAATGAATGGTTAAGTTAATATAGTTTGACAATTTATGAACATTCGTTAATTTCGAATTGTCATTGTGGTAAAATAAGCTCGTGATTGTGTAATAGTTTGAAGTCGATCAAGTAATTTCATATATCATGTTGTTCTTCAAATGACTAATAAGTTATGAAATGAATTGATAAAATAAGTAATGAATACAAAAGTCTATTTCGCGGTTTAAGATTATTTTATTATTTCGAATGATGAATTGTGTGTTAAGATGAAAACACACAATATTCAAGTGCACATGTTAGTCAATGGTGCTTGGTTTCTACATGTTTGCCTATTGTGTCTGAAACTCCCGCATGGTACACATTTTCCTGTGTTTGTCGACCTTTCAATTCTTGACCATTTATGTCAGGTAGGAGGTCGTTCTGGCGTTCTATATATATTTGGGGACGAAACATAGATGACACGAATTGCATAAAGAACAATCCTATTGAACTCCATGCCAACTGGGTGAATGACTTCGTTGTATGCAGCTCACAACACTCCCTCATGTAGTTAGGGGAACATAAGTCATAAAGTGATTTTTCTTTTGCACAAGCAGCTTAAGACGCACATGCGTGCAAACTTAAACTCTCGACATGAGCACGTTTTACCTATAAAGTCAACGATAAACATGTCTATGCCTATACCAACTTCCAAAATGAGTTCATCCAAGTGATGCAATTGTAATATCGCACTGACATCAAACATTTTTCTCAATTCCCTCTCCATTTTTGGTGTTAAGGCACTCTGACATTTGGTGGATATGGTTCTCCTATCAAAGAACTACTGTTGTATCAACGACCTAGTGTTTTCAACTAACGAGGTTATAGGAAAGCTTCGTTATCGCCTTGTTTGTTATGATGTTGTACCGATTACCATCAAAATATTTCGTGACCGTGTGGATGTACCATCACGTTCCAAATAAGAAGCAATTGTTGGTAGGATGGTTCTATCTGCTCCATAATTGCTTGAATTTCGATATGTGGTATGCTAGCACTGCACGTTTGAACAAGAAAACGACATTGTTACTATTATACCTAGCAATAAGATTCTTCTTGATATGTCACATGCACGCACCAGGGTGAGAAAGCAGAAACAATCTAGTAATTGCATGTTTATTGATCTTATTTCGGTTTGATACGAACATTAGCCGTTCTGAGTCCTTAAATACATTTTTCAACTTAGTGAACAACCAATACCATGATGCACTTGTTTTCCCATTGACAATATCCCAAGCAATAGGATTATCTACATATTGACATGCTGAGCTGCAACAACTAATAGTGTTTACTTATACTAGCCCTTCAAATAACTCCCATCAATATAAAGGATCGACCTTGTGTAATCTCGAAAGCTACGTATACTAGGCTCGAATACTAGAAAAAGTACAAGAATTTGTTATTGCTGTCGAGCTCAATGTGTACAACAGTTCCAGAGTTTCTCTTAGTTAACAAGTGGCATTATGAAGGCAATTTTCGAAAACTCTCTTTAAGTAAACCATGGAGCCATTTAAGTCCTTTCTCTTTTCCCCTTTAGATTTGTTATAGCTAATCCACATGGAAAACTCACATTCCATGTCCTTGATAATACTGACCAAAATGTATGATTGGTTTTCATCGTCCAATCGCTGCCTTATGTATTGCCCAATTAGGGCACTCGTTGCATGCATGTGTATTTCGTCGAATATCTAAAGAACATGTGTACTCAAGTATGTACCTCCAAACCTTAAATATGTCCGAATTTTTTTATCTTACAAGCTCGTAATAGCCAATGACAGTTGGTATGCATCTAGTAAGAGATCTAGGATTCGACTTTTTAACCTTGAAATGAAACTTCTCGATCAAAGTCTTTAGTTGAGCCTTGTGTGTAGCTGCTTTTTATTAAAGAATATTTGATTCTCCACAATTTTCCTTTAATCTTCCAACTTCATTGCATTTCCAATGTATGGTTTTCCTTCACATAGGACTACATTAGTATCAAAAATCATTGAGGACTACATCCGTATCAAAAATTATTGATAACTGTTCTAGTTCGCACATACCCACTTCTTTATGCTCATACAATGCATCTTCTGTTGGTGATAAAAGGGTCAACTTCGACATTCACATCGTGATCTTCATTCTCATATTGATATGCAATTACATACAAGGTCGCTTGTGTGTAAACAGATATGTACCATTGTTAATCCTCTTCGTCGGCTACATCGACGAGGGATATATTCACGTTCGAACTTTAAATTCAATTGGATTTGAAACTTGTCTTCAATGTTGAAGAATGTACCACAGTGTGTGACAACTAATCTCATAACATTCCCCATATCATTCTAGATGTTTATAAAATATTAAGAACAATATGTCGGAATTACACTTCATCATATGCATTTATCCTCTTTTTCAACTTCAATTTCAATAACCATTTTTGCAAAGAATTCATTCCACCATTAATGATGAAATAACGATATTCGACCCGAACTACACCTAGAAGGGGGGTGAATAGGTGATTATGCGGAATTAAAACTTAATAATTAATTAGCAACAAATCACTATTAATTATATCTAGATGGTTAACCAAATAGTTTAATTTTTCCTATGTTGAAATACCGTAGTTATGAAATCAATAAACAAACATAAGGAATGATCACGGAGAAACCCCAATTGGGTAAAAACTCCAGGCATTTCACCAGTCATAAATTCACTATAAACAAATTATGAACTTACAGTCCCGCCAGACCCACTACTACTAGTACTTTATGATATCCTGGCTGCAATTACCACAGCTCTCCTGGATCGCGTCTTCTGCACCAACTCCCAGCTGCAGTTTTCAAAACTCTTCTGGATTGCGTGCTCTTACAGCAAGTCCCGACTTTATCAATTCGTCTATGTTCTGTGAATCAACAAAGAACTCCGTATTCTCCAACAACTGAAACTCGAGTCACCTTCCCTTGATTTTCAGTACTCTTCACAGTAACTAACTTAGCAACATGTGAGAAGGTCTTTTCATAGTCAAGTCCAGCTTGTTGCGTGAAACCTTTAGCAACAAGCCTAGCCTTCTTTCTTTCCTCAGTCCCATCAGAGTTGAGTTTGACCACCCATTTGTAGGCCACAAGCTTTTTATGTACAGGCAAAAGAGTCACTGTCCAAGTGTTATTAAGCACCAAAACCTGATATTCATCTTCCATGGCCTTACACCATTTTGGACATTTAACAGCCTCTTCATATGATCTAGGCTCAGATATAGTAGATAAGGCAAGTGAATACCTTTTGTGAGCAGGTGAAAACCTGATATAATCTAGAAATTCAACAATAGGATACTGTTTTCCAGCCAAACAATCTTTCTTCATGGAATCAGATTGGAAAGGAGGCACCGAAGATGCAAGACTGCAATGATAATCTTGAAGATAGGCCAGAGCTCTTTTATGTCGAGTGGATTGTCTGATAGGAATTATAGGAATTGGTAAAGGAGTGGATTGATGACTATCAATTTGAGGTGAATCAGGGAAATTAGGAGTGGAACTGATAGGAGAAGCAATATCAGGGGAATTGCCATTATCAGGATCTTAAAATAATACATCAGATGCTGAAGAATCACCACCCTGCGATGATGGTAAAAGGGATGAATTAGAAGGAAAAAGAATATCAGTTTTTGACAGTGAAATAAGAAATTTAGGATAATGGAATGGAAATATAGTTTCATGAAATTTAACATCCCTAGAAGCAAAAACTTTATGACTTACAGATTATATAGCTTGAAGGCTTTCATGCCATAAGGATAGCCAAGAAAGATGCAAGGAATAGCTCTAGGGTCGAATTTGGTATGATTTCTTTTGTACTTGAAGCATAGCAGATGCATCCAAATACCTTCAGATGTGAATAGGATGGAGTTGTTTGATATAACATCTCATAAGGAGTCTTATTTCCAAGAATCAAGGTAGGAGTTCTGTTTATTATATATGGGGCAGAAAGAATAGAATCCCCCCAGAATTTATGAGGTAAGTTTGCCTGAAATTTGATCGCTCTAGCAATATTTAAAAGATGCTGATGCTTTCTCTCTACAACCTCGTTCTACTTAGGTGTTTCAACACAACTCAGTTGATGGATAATGCCATTAGACTGAAAGAAGTCATGCATATGAAATGCAGATCCATTGTCAGATCTGAGGATCTTTATTTTGCAGTCAAAATGAGTAAGAATCATTTGGTAAAAGGAATGAATGATAGGTCGAGTTTGAGACTTATCCCTCATTAAGTAGGTCCAAGTCATTCTAGTATGATCATCAACAATTGTCAAGAAAAAACGAGAACCATCCAGTGAAAAAACTGAGTAGGGTCCCCATATGTCGCAATGGATGATATCAAACCTTTTACGGGCTCTATTTTCACTTCTTGGGAAATATAATCTCCCCTGTTTGGTTATAGGACATATAGTACAATGTAAGCACTTATTGAAACTGATGGCAGTAACAAGATTATACAAGACAGACAGCTTAGAGATAGGAAGATGTCCCATACGACAATGCCATAGATTAATATTAGAATTTATATTGATATCACTTATGGAATTACAAGAAAATTGTCTAGACTTATTACACTTTGATCTGAGATCAAAATTGCAAATGGAACTAAGAAAAACAAGAAAGCTATTTTTAGAAATAACAGTGTGTTGAGTTCCATAATTTTCATAATTGAAAGATGGTTTTTCATGAATTTTCTGAGCAGGAATCTAGAAAGCATATAGTCCATATTCAAGTTTCCCCATTCCAATCGTCTTCCATGTTAAAAGATCCTGGACAAAGCAATATTAATGCAAAAAATCAGAAAACAATTATGTCTGAGAGTCAATTTGCTAGCTGAAATCAAATTGAATGTGAAACAAGGCACCGCTAACACTTCAGTCAAAACCAATGTATCAGATAACCTGACCTCACCAACATGTGTTGCCTCAACAGTTTCACCATTAGGCAATCTAACAGCAGCTTTAACTTTATGAGATATAGAAGTTAAATGCCAAATAGAACATACCATATGTTCTGAAGCAATAGTATCCATAATCCATTTTGCTGCACCAATTTTAATGTTAGAGCGAAGGTAATCACCTGAAAATGTAAAAGCATCTGGTATAGAATAACTGATTTTTGATACATCCTGAGGTTGTGACTGAGGTTGCACTCGAGGATTAGCATTACCAAAATTTGTTTGCCATTTCAACTGAGACATCAGCATTGGCAGAACTTGTTTACATTGATCTGGAGTGATGGTGAGATTTGTAAAAGACTCCACCACACTATCAGAAGATTGTCCAACTGCATTGGATACAACATTCTTGCTTCTAGCAAATTGATGTCCAGAGGATATCCAACAATTTTGAAACACTTTGCCTTTATATGTCCAATCATACCACAGTGGTTGCAGATATGCTTATCCTTTCTCTGATTTTGAATGAATCTAATATTCCTTTGACTTCCATTAAATCCTTGGCCAACATTATTAGCAAAAGCAGACGTCTCAAAATTTTGTTGCTGTTTTATGATAACCTCCTTCTGCCTTTCATCTTGCAAAATCAAGGCAAATACCTTATTCAAAGGCGGAAGATGATCCATTAACAAGATCTGACTCCTTACTCCAGAGTAATGTTCATCCAACCCCATTAGGAATTGCATGACTTGATCTTCCTGCTTATAATCAAATCCACCAATGTTAGGCCTATAATTATCCAGTTCCTCCCACAATTCTTTAAATAAATTGAAATAAGAGCTAATTGAACCATTCTCCTGTGAAATAGTAGAAATCTGCTTCTTCAACTCGTAAATTCGAGGTCAATTACCCTGGCTATAATGTTCTTTCAGCTCAATCCATATCTCCCTAGCTGAATCCTTGTGCATCACACTAGGATAGAGCTCCTTTGGAATTGAATTGATCATCCACGAAGACACCA
>CAIGRT010141287.1:0-13170 GCA_903798405.1 Fraxinus platypoda
CTCTGATACCATATCAAAAAGACCAAACAATCGAGAGAATTTATGTGAAAATCTTGTATCTTTCTATTGTATTCTCCACTGTACATGTTACAAGGAAAGTGAAACAATTTAATTCCTGAATGTTAGCTAAGGAAAGTCTCTAATTACTCCAACTATATATGGTAACCAAATTCCCAATTATATACAGTAACAACTAGAACTTGGGGCATGACAAAAACCACCACCACACGGTGCCACCACCATCATCGTCATCACCACCAACCACAGTCGCCACCACCACAAATTTTCAGTTTTCAACCCTAAGTTCACCTATAAAATCAGCGAGCTGTGCTTGAAATTGGGCTTGACTCATGGTTGGGTTAGGTGTACCAGAGGGAGAGGAAGGTGACCCATGTGGTCCACGACCATGGGTTGAACAGACGTCGTTGGAATCACAGATTTCTTCGGACTGCGCGAAATGGGATCACGACTCATTTCGATTAATTGTTGTTTGGACTAAATTGAGGGTTGTTTCTGAGTCGTCCGAAGGTGGGCAGTCGACCGGTGGTGGTCCGCGATATAGACGGTGGCCGGAGGATGGGATTTTGGCAGGTTACAGAGAGGAAGGAAGAAGAGAGAGACGAGTGAAAAAATTCAGGGGAGAAAGTAAATGTATCTAGGGATTTTTTATTTTTCAAAACAATTTTAAAAATGGCAAAAATAACACGTTTTTAATAATCTCAAAATGGACACTCAAAACACAAAACCCAAAATGAATTCAAAATTAAAAACACAAAACTGAAATACGAAGAGAACAGTCCCTTAGTTTTTCTCTGTTTTTCAGAGCACTTGCCGTAGTTTTCTATGTCCACAAACGTGTGGGATTTGAAAAAATAAATTAAAAAGGGACACGCATTTTCGAGATTTGTCGGAGCGTGTCTGGTGTGTGTCGGTGTCCGATACATATCAGACACTGACATGTCGGCTCTAGCAAATTGTGAGTGCAACATAGCATGAAGGTTGAATCATATGAATATGTGTGTGCATAAATATGAACGGGTGTCACAACCTAGGTTGAATCTTTGATATTTATGAAATTTGGTTTGTGGGAATTGTACTGTAACTACTGTTTGCATCTGTCTATGAAGGTAAATTTTGGAAGCAATTAATTAGATTTTGCAGATCATTTTTCGTACCACTTTTGGCACTTCTTCTGAAGAAATGACGTGAAACAGTCTTAGAACTAACAATTGATAATTTAACAGATTTAACTATGCTTTAAGATGGAAGATGATATTGGATTGCGTCTGTTTTTTCAAATATCATGATTTCTTTGTATAGAAGATTCATGTGTTCTTTCTTCTAGCTTTCTTTATCATTTATTTCATAAATTAGATTGTGTTTACGTGTTAACTTGTCTGAATGCAGATGGATTAAAATTCGTTCTGGTAATTTAATGACTTATCTCGTGTGACCTGTCAGTGGTTGAGAGGGTGATAGATACAGTGACCAAAATAATCTGTATTTGGTACTTGGTTTAATTCCTTGCAACTTGCAATGTAGTTGATTTTCTTTTACACCTCTTTTTTCATGGAAGGGTGAAGTTAAACAGTAACTGAAGCATGAGAAAAACCATATGAAAGACTTAACTCTTCTCTCGTAAATACCATATTGAAACAGTTGTCTAACGTGTTAATGTTTATACATCTGTGTGTGTTGACGCTAGCGTTTTGATTGGATTGGGTTCATGTATCTTTGGATCTATTACAAATTTAAGGTACAATTAACCGTTGTCCATTGTGCATATTTCCTTGTATCTTACTAAGAACAGATGAAACTGCTAGGGTAATTTCCGGTTTTTTACATCTTTGATATTGATTATGTGTATGACTAGGTCTGTTGCTGGGGAGAGGACGGTGAAGAAGCTTAGGTTATCGAAGGCACTTACAATTTCCGAGGGGACCTCAGTGTCGGATGCCTGTCGGAGGATGGCAACCAGACGTGTCGATGCTGTTCTGCTAACTGATGCTAATGCCTTGCTCTCAGGCATTGTCACTGACAAGGTATATATGTAATGAATATGCAAAGCATAACTATTGTGTGCAAAATGTTGTGTTGTTTGGTTTTTAGATTCACGATTTGATCTGTACGTTTAGGGAAAGCAAGAGAACTCTTAGGGTAGCTAAATATTCTAATGCAGTGAGCACGAAATGGTATAGTTACCCTCTATCATTACCGTTCCCGCATCTCCCCAAGTAAAAGGTTCAGATATTGAGCGCTTTGATAATATTTTAGGAATGTTGATATCTGAGTGTCAAGTGTTCTTTGTTTAGGATATTGCAACTAGGGTTATAGCTGACGAGTTGAGGCCAGAGCAGACAATAATTTCCAAAGTGATGACGAGGAATCCCATTTTCGTGACTTCAGATACTTTGGCCATTGAGGCCCTTCAAAAGATGGTCCAAGGTTGCTTTTCCTATGGCTTCTGTTTTGCTTATATTTTGTTATGCTTGGAAATACTTGTTTGATTTGGGAGTGAACATAATTTTGTGAAGTTGTGCATGAATTATGATATAATAACACCATAAGCATAATTATTGTGGAATGAATTTGTAACTTCTTCTGAAGAGTATGATGGTACTAAATTTGCAATGACACCATTACAAATTTACAATGCTGCTTTAGCCTCAGAAGGTAAGTGTCTATTGAAACATTTGACAAGCAAATTGCTTAATATGGTGATATTGGTGTTGGAGATAAAGATCTTACATTGTTATGAAGAACAAAAAGGGATGGAGATATGAATGATTTCAAGGATACAAATCCCTATAGTTTTGTGCCTTGAACATGCATGATTATTCTATTTTTAAATCTCCAAGCTTCAAGGTTAAGATTTCTGGCTACGTGTAAGATAATATTTTAATAAACTGGTTTTCTCTGTTTTTTCATCACCCTTTAAGTTTTTATCAACTTAATTTCCCAAGATATTATTCCTAGATTTATCACCTATCAATTCTTGATGTTTGTGCTAGTTACTGATAAATGACATCAAGTAACTTTCTGTGCCTTCGACCTTTTTGGATGTATTTTTTTACTTATAATTACCGCCAAATAGTTACCCATGTTTTAATTTTTCCCTGTTTGTTTCTTTTAACTTTAACAGGAAAATTCAGGCACCTTCCTGTTGTTGAAAATGGTGAAGTTATAGCTTTGCTAGATATCACAAAATGCCTTTTTGATGCTATATCAAGAATGGAGAAGGCCGCAGAGCAGGGGAGCGCCATTGCAGCAGCAGTTGAAGGAGTGGAACGCCAATTTGGAAGCAATTTCTCTAGTTAGTTCATACCTAAATGGTTACTGGATTTGAACTATCGATTGTGTGCAAGGAATTTTAGCTGTAGTGATGCTAAAATGAAATTTATTATCTGTGTTTTGAGGAATAATTTTGATTTTATGCACATCTGTTTCTTACATTCATCATTACCCTGAGAAGTGAAGAACAAACACACAAAATTTAATATGCGTTTCGCCAGTTGCTTTTATTTGGTTAATTAGACTGCTGTGCATATTATTTTTGTAATGAAGTGAAATATTAAAAAAAAAAAATGTAAAAAATTATGAAGTTTCTTCTGGTGGGATATTCTAATGAATCTTTTTACCCATTAGATTAGGATTTATTTTTTCCCCCTTATGAGATGATATGGTTTCCAAATCTGAGTCAAAATTGCTGAAGCCCTTAGAAACTGCGCAAAAGTCTTAACATTCACACTGGTCAAAGTAGTACCTATTAAAGCCTTTTAGAGCAACTTAAAGTAGCAACATTGTCAGACAATCAACGTAAGGCCTTGGCACCTGTTCAGTATGGGCCTACTACCTAAAATTCATAGTTCTATTAGGAACTTTTTTTGATGTGAATGGATAGAGTGCCCTTGTTTGAACTGTTTGCCTTGGCAAGTGGTTTGGGCCAAGCCTTTAACCTGAAATCTGAAGCCCATGTTTCCTTGTTGTAGCTGTGTAGTCCTTATAAGTTATAACCACTCAAAGAGCCCTTGATCAATGTAGGATTGATTTTAATAACTTATACTTCCACAGTGTTAATAGATATTGAAATTCTGCAGGCAAGAGGCCTTAACGAACTTATTAAGATTGCCATTACTTCAGTTCAACTGCAACACATCTTGTTTATTTGCATAATTAAATTTAATGTCACAATGTTTCACATTCTCTTGGCTTTCTTTTGTATTTCAGCACCATCAGCTTTTATTGAAACACTTAGGGAGCGCATGTTCAAGCCTTCTTTATCTACTATTATTTCCGAAAATTCCAGGTGCAATTCAACTGGCCTAATGGTTATTAAATTTTTGATCTTCTTGAATTCGCAGAATGTGTTACTAACTTTGTATTATTGTAACATTGTCAGGGTTGCAATAGTATCACCTTCAGATCCCATTCACGTTGCCGCTAAAAGGATGCGTGAATTGCGGGTTAATTCAGTTCTTATTATGACAGGAAACAGGATTCAGGGGATACTTACGTATAGTTTTTTCTCAGAAAGCTTCTTTTTTAAATTCATGTATCTTATATAGAATATTACTAATGTGCCTATTGGAGGGTTTAGTTTTCCTGCATTATCCTACCTTGTGATAGCTCATAGTTGTCTTTTGGGATTTCATTGCAGTTCTAAAGATATTCTTATGCGAGTTGTGGCTCAAAATCTCTCTCCTGAGCTGACTCTAGTGGAAAAGGTTTTACATCTCCTTTGATTTAGATGTTAAGAGTTCTGGAAACACACTATATTTTCTTTCCTTTGTGTACTTCACCTTGATCAACTGAGGTCCCTTATTACTACCTTTTAGTGATCTTATGATACATGAAGACATTTATCATGAAACTGTACTTGATCATTTTTATTATAATAATTACAGGTTTGACGTGTATAATGCTTGACAAGCAATTTAATATGTTCTTTTAATATATATATATATATATATATATATATATATTGGACCTTTTGGTATAGATGCGTGATAATAAGCCAGCTATCTTAGGCAGGTTTGACCTCTTTCTTGGTGGTTACTTTTAACTGTGTATTTAATACTATAGCAAGTATGGAATCTTCCAAGTCACACTGGAAAAATAAAATAAACTCAAATATAGTAGAATCACATCTTTTAATTTTCATCTCATTCACCATTGTTTGATTAAAGATGTTTGCGATGCCTTATTACATCTCTGCAATTTCTCTATCTAAAGGTAATGACACAGAACCCTGAATGTGCAACACTAGAGACAACAATACTCGAAGCGTTGCATATAATGCATGATGGGAAGTTTTTACATCTTCCCGTTGTAGACAGAGGTGATTACTGCTTTTTAATAAAAAAATTGTGAGTACACAGCTTTCAAATCCTTAACACTATTTTTTTTGGCAGATGGAAGTATTGCTGCCTGTTTAGATGTTTTGCAACTATCACATGCAGCAATTTCTATGGTAAAGTTAGTTTCATTTCGAATCTATAGAGATTTCCATATACAATTTATGGTGTTTTTCTTTTCTCTATGTTTTGTTTGGTTTTTAGGATGCGACCTATGAATCTTCCCTTGAATTAGATATATTTCTGGAAGCTAAAATGTAACTATTATTTGAGATTTCATTTGGAGTACATTATTGAAAGCATGTGAACATCCTAGATATGATCTGTTAGACATAATACAATGAGAACTGCTTCACGCTTGTTTATTTATTTATATTTTTTCTCTAGATGATGACTCTTTTCATCTTTGGTAACCTTGGAGGACTTCGGGACTCTCGAGGTTTTATGTTGTCTTCCAGGAGCGGAAGATAGACAATATTATCAGTATATTCATACAATGGTTGTAAAGGGTTTTTGTTCATTTAGGTTCTAATTTCTACTGATAAATGAAAATCTGTAAGTGGATTATATACTGGTTAAGTATATAGTATGTAATTTTGTTATGTACCATCCTATGTAGAAATTACATTTTTCTTTTTGCACAATATTGCTAAGTTCTTGATGAGTGCATCATTATTAGATAATTACTCAGAAATGTCTCCAGGACTGTTTTGTTCTTTGTGTGGTCTCCACCTGTCAACAATTTGGTTGAAAGTTTTTTTCTTAGCCCCTGTTTGACAACTATTAAAATGAGTTTTTTTTTTTTTTTAAATGAGTTTTGGCAGAGTGACTTTTTTGAGAATGTGTGGCTAAAAAGTAGGAAAAAGTTTTGGGTTTGCACGCAAAATATTTTATTTTGAGAATGTGGTTGAAAATGAGTTTAAGAAAGAAAGTGTTTTATTTTAATGGTTGTCAAACCGGGGCTTAATAAATTTGTAAGAATACTTTCTGGAAAATCCTAACATCCTAAGGGAAGTCATTCACATGATTTACTAAATGACACTGGTCTTGTAACTATGCGCAATTAAAATCTGATAGGGGACAGCGATAAAAGTTTCCCCAAGTATGAATCTTCATTTTGAGGCCTGCCTGTCAAATTATGAGTGCTCAAAATGTGCCTTCTTGTATTTAAAAGTATTGGCACTTGCATATGGGGTAAAAAAAGTGTGAACATGTTAGTTTATATGCACTTGATTTCTCAAGGATTTTGGGGAGAAATAAGTTTTTTTTTAATGCCTTTCTCAAGGTTGAAAGTAGCTCTGGTGCTGTTAATGATGTGGCAAATACAGTGATGCAAAAGTTCTGGGATTCAGCACTTAATTTAGAGACATCAGATGATTTTGACACTCACAGGTCACTTTTAATTTTCTTATAAATAAGTTATCTTGATGAGCTGGGTGTGTAACTACTACTCATTCATGCTGTTTTATACAGTGAGATGTCAATGTCTCAATTCATGGCATCAGATGGGATGGAATCAGGGAAGTCTGCCTATCCATCCCTTGGTCTTGGAAATTCATTTACTTACAAATTTAAGGACAATAAAGGACGTGTACACCGATTCAATTTTGGTGAGTACATAGTGATTGCATGACATGCTGGGCTTTGATCTAAATTTATATTTCATTACTTTTCTCTATTTCACGCATGTCTATTCTCATTATTTATAGAACTTAAATACAAGCTATTGAGTTTTACTGTATCAGATTCTACAGCAATCTTGAAATAATGATGTGACAGATGGGATAGTTATACTAAATACAGCAGCTTTGGTATTAGGATGCATTGAGTTTTGGTCTATAGACTAAGAAAAAATGCATTTAGGTCACGAGCAGCCGTAATAGAGCTCACATTTGTAAACCTGCTAAATGCAAATGGTACCCATTAGTGCTGTTGATTTCATCAAGCTAAGTTTCCAGGCAACTAATGGTCCTGATCTATGAAGCATTGACTCCTAAGGTGGTGTGTCTTTGTCTGACATGTGTCATGTCGTGCTCAACTCCTACACTCCCAAGGAACTCTAGGACACGTGTCTGACGCACCATGTGGCATGTCCTATTTTTCATGTATTACTTAAATTTCCAACACTGGAGGGATACTTTAGGGACACTCGGGCATTATACGACGTGCCATGGTGTGTTTTGTATTGTTCATATTCTTTATAGTTCTAACTTCTAACAGGCAGTGAACATTCCTTGACACAAAGGACAAGGAAAGTCCCTTTTTGTGAGTTTTGAAGTATAAAATTGAAGAAATTTTTAATTAGAACAGTTGTCCAAAAAAGTCAAAATAATTGAGAAATGTTCTAGGAACTGCATGTTGAATTTTTCACGTCTACTATATGCGTTTTTCTTTCTTCGGTACTATTTATATCGTTTAACCAGTTACTTTAATATAACAAATAGCTACTTTTCTTTCTTTAAAGATTTTACTAAATGGAAAATAAAAACGAAAAGAAGTATGTATTTTATAAAAAAAAGTAAAAAGTATTGATTTATATTGACGTGGTGCCGTCGTGCCTGTGTCTGACTGATTGTCCCCCAGTACGAAGGAAGTAGAAAGGGCCTGGTTGATCAACAAGGGGAAGTGCTGGATGGGACACCGGACACCTGCTCACACATGAATATTTCCATGACATGTTAATGCTTTGTGGGGTTAAATGGGGAAATCTGTTGAATAAAGTTTAGGAGCCGAATTTTGTGAATAAAAGGGGTGGGTAGTCTGTTAAATTCATTTGGAATTTGAGAGTTGTGAGAGAGAGCCAACCTCTTGAAAGCTTGACAATCTACTGTAATTCATTCCCATTTCTTGTATCTTAATGTTTTCTATTCAGTACAAAACTATACAAATGCATTCCGTACATTATTTCATTGCATTCATTCACTCAAGAAATTAAAAAAATACACATTTCAAGTCACAAATACAGCATCTGTTCTTATCTTCTCCTTCACTTTTGCATGATCTGTTGTTACATCCAGTCTTCTATAGCAGCAACAAAACTAAGTTCCTACCCCATACTTGTTTGAAAATTCACATGTTGACTTGTCCATCTCGCGTGTCCGTGCTTCTTAGATCCTGTAAGTATGTCCTTGTTCGGAAACATCGTTGGGCTGAAGCTGGTATAGGTGGTCGTACATTTGTTAGCTTATATTTATATTAGGCATTGAAGCTCTCAAGCAATATTCATTTTGTTGTTTTCTACTCTTAGCTTTCTTGCTCTTATCTGCATGCCCAGTGGAAAAATTCCAATGAAGATGCTAATTTACTCTTCTATTTTTATTGTCCCCAATTCCAGGCACAGAGAACTTAGATGAGCTTGTTTCTTCTGTTATTCAAAGGGTGGGCGGCATCAATGAGCAGCGCCCTCAACTTTTGGTGGGTGCAAAAGCATTTTGCGAAGTTATCTGTTTTATTATTTTTTTTTTCCTTTTGATATATAACTTGTTAATATTTCTTCCAAACCATATTACAGTACGAAGATGATGATGGTGATAAAGTTCTACTCACAACAGATGGAGATCTTATTGGTGCAGTTAGCTATGCGAGATCAGCGGGCCTAAAGGTGTGATAACCACTTCTTGTCTCATCATATATTTTACAGGCTAATATATTGTCAGGGACAATGCATTTGGTTTACTTCTTGCTTGGCAAAATATGAGAGGCACCTGTTGTTAAGAGAGATTCATGATTTGATGCCTCGAGTTTTTCCCGCCATCCTAAGAGGGAAATAATTATAACTGCCCAATAATGATTATATGGTGAACATATTCTATGATGAATCTGTAAGATACAAGGTCTATGTTTGAAACCCCGCTCATTTTATTCGTGGAATTTGACATGTTCTTTGAATGATTGAGCTAACTTGAAATAAAGGTGCATAAACCAATATACATTTCCAAAATATCTCATTCCAATTTAACCATGTTTACCTCGAGCATGTTCGGCAAGCACCTTTTAAGCTGAGCCGAACATGCTACTTGTCATCAAATCTTCAATCAAACTCCGATTCTTTAGGGATGGTCCATTGATAAGCACTAAGCAATTGACTCTTTAAATCCTACAAAACAGAGACTAGCATGTATAGCCATCAAAAAGTTTATTGTAATTCTTCATAACCATCAATTTCTCTCCACTTTCGGCATTATAGTACTTGTTGGCCTTTCTTTAAAGAAAATTTAATTTATCTCAACACATCATAGAAAGCAAAGCATGAAATTTATATACCTTTACTACAGTAGATGAAATAGCTGCCCATTGTTTAACAAGAACCATGGAATTAGATGTCTTTATTACGTGCAGAAAAGAAGAGATGGAACAAAAATGAATTTTTCATTAAATTACTGAACTACGCAGCTGTCTATAAATAGCAGTCCAAGTGGAATCTTACAACAGAAAATTAGTTACAGAATCCAGCTGTGTCAACAACTTAACCGAAAGAACTATCTAGAGAGTGGTTATATAGACTCTAATATGCCCCCTCAAGATGTACTGTAAATGTTCTTTATAGACATCTTGGCCAAAAAAGGAACAAGTCTGAAGCTGGAAGAGGTTTCGTAAAGCCGTTGGCTAGCTGATGTTGAGAATGAATTGGAAGAAGTTTTATGATCCCAGCTTCAACCTTGTCACGGATGAAATGATAGTCAGTTTCTATATGTTTAGTCCGTTCATGGAAGATGGGATTGGACGCAATTTGAATGGCAGCATGATTATCACAAAAGAGGAGCAGGTGATGAAACTTGTATTTGGAAATCTTTCAACAACTATTGGATCCACGGGATTTCAGTAGTATTAGCAGCAAGTGCACGATACTCAGCTTTAGCAGATGATCGAGAAATGGTGGCTTGTCGTTTAGCTTTCCAAGAAACCAAAGAATCACTAATGAAGATATAAAAACTTTCCGTGGACTTTCTTGTGTCAACACAAGATCCCCAATCAGCATCTGAAAAAGCTTGGAGTTTAACATGATTCATGTGTGTTGCTGAGAAGAATAAACCTTGGCCAGGATTGTTCTTTAAATAACGAAGAAGAAGATGTATTGCCTTCAGATGTGGCAACCTTTGCTGGGAAAGAAACTGGCTTAATTTGTGTACAATGTAGGTAATATCTGGGCGGGAGAGAGTTAGGTAAATTAAACTACCAATGAATCGTCTTTAATGAGAAGCATCAGGTAATAACTCTCCTTCATGGAGGCTGAGAAATGTTTTAGGATCCATAGGGGCAGCAACAGGCTTACAGTCCAAGTATCAAGCATTCTCAAGGAGTTGTAAAGTGTAATGTCTTTGAGAGAGTACTATGCCTGAGTTTGATCTAGCAATCTCAATTCCCAGAAAATATTTCAAATGTCCAAGATCTTTCAACTTGAATTGAGCATGTAAAAACTAGTTCAAAGAATCAATAGCATGAACATTTGGACCAGTTATTATGATATCATCAACATATGCTAATAGGGCAACAAAATTAACTCCAAATCCTTTGGTAAACAGAGAGTAATCAGACTTAGACTAAGTGAAGCCAAATTGAAGCAGAGCATGAGAAAAATTTGAGTTCCAATGTCGTGAGGCTTGTTTGAGTCCATAAATGGACTTGTGCAATTTGCACACTAACTTGCCCCCTGATGTTACAAAATTGTTGTGAATATCATATCTAGGTGGAAGGTCCATGTATACTTCTCAAGGTTTAAAAAGGCGAAACTAAGTACTGAGGCGGTTTTTCTTTATGAGGCGAGGCGGATTGAGGCGTAAGCCTAAAAAAAAATAAAAAATTTAAGTAAAAGAATTATAATTTCCAGATGTGTATATGAAGCAACTAATTGCATGCAAGATTTACTGAACCCTAAGAAGAAAAAGAAAAAGAAAAGAGGAAAAACATACTTGATGAACTGATGAAGAAAACGATACTCTTCTTGAATTCTGACTTTTGAATTTCTGTTGAATTTGTTCCGTTTTTGGTACTTTAATTTCTAGCTACCGTTTAGTTTTCTAGGTATTTTATTGTTTTGTTTGGGCCCAAAATGTCTTTTTAAATGGACCCTTCTCTTTTTTAAGAAGGGCCCTTTCTGATTTCTTTTTATATAATTGAAAAATCAAATTNGGGCCCAAAATGTCTTTTTAAATGGACCCTTCTCTTTTTTAAGAAGGGCCCTTTCTGATTTCTTTTCATATAATTGAAAAATCAAATTTTAAATGACGCGCATGCCTCATGCTCCATGAGGCGCGCGCCTTGAGGCATGCGCCTCAGATTTAGAGGCGTGAGCCTCATATTTTTAGCTTAAAAAATACCACCTCGAGGCATACTACATGCGGCTCACAGTGACACTACCGCCTTTTTAAACCATGATACTTCTTCAAATAAATCGTCATTTAAGAAAGTATTATTAACGTCTAGTTGAACTAGGTGCCAATGTTGACAGGCTGCAAGAGCCAATAAGAATTTGACAGTGACTATTTTTGCCACTGGGGAGAAAGTGTGAAAATAATCCAGTCCTTTGGAGAGTTACAATGAAAATCTTTGAGATAGGCAGGAGGTTTTAATATCCCTTTGTGATCTTCGGAGAACAATAGCTGGTGGCAAACTATTTGACTCATGATCAGTTGTGTGAGAAGCTGGAACTAAATTGAGTGAATGTTGCACAGGAGAAAGACTCTCTGTCTGATGAATTCCATTAGGATCAGTTTCATGGTTAGAGGCGTCATTACAAGTGTCCTGATGAGGACTCAATGAAGGTATAGGTAATACGAAATCAGGGAAAGGATCAACAAGCTGGTCCGCCTCTACAATGGTGTGAAAAGGATAGACCTATTCATGAAAAACATCTCGGGATATGAAAACTTGCTTTGAAGCAACATCATATAGTTTATATCCCTCGACTCCAGGTCAATATCCTAAAAACACACACCCTAGCTCGATGTTGAAACTTGGTCCTATTAGCAGTCAAAGTGGATGCAAAGGCCAAACAACCAAAGACCCCGAGGAAGAGTAATCTGCAGAGTTATTGTATAGAATTTCATACGGGGTTTGATGTTTCAACAGAGGAGAGAGAGTTCTGTTAATTAAGAAAGTAGCTGTCAACACTCAACCTGTCTACAATTTGACAGGAACTCGAGATTGAAAATATAAAGCCCTTACTACATTTAAAAGGTGCTGATGTTTTCGTTCCATGACTGAATTTTGTTGTGGCCTCTCCACACAACTAAATTGATGTAAAATTCCCTTTTCAGCAAGGAAATTAGTGAAGGCAAGTTCTGGAGCATTGTCATATCTAAACACATTGTAGAGAAATGAGCGACTGAAGAAACTCTCTCAACCGCATGGAGAGCTACCCTTCCACATCCAAACCCGTCAACCTATCTACTGACCCAATAGAACCTGACCCAACTACCGACCTCACGCCACCAAACCATGGCCGAATCGGCCAGGGAAGACGCTTGCAATCGGCGGCCCTAGGTGCTAACCCTAGCGCCGCCGCTCAGATCTCGAAACAGGAGCGGCTTCCGGCCACCGCCGGGCTCCACGCGCCTGACCGGAAGGCTGCATAGGCCATTCCGACCACAGCTATGGCGGCGCCTTTTCCGGGAGGTGCTCCGGCAGCGCGTGGATCCCACGCTCCGGCGGCGCGTGCGCCACACGCGCCGATGACTGGCCTCCTGCAGACTCAGCCTGACCTGCCCAGGTCATTCCACCCTTCCGTTCAACTGTCAGTTGCACCAATTCAGCGGCATGCGGAATTGTTTGGTACAAAGGAGTTCAATCTTTGTTTTAGAGTGGAAGCAAAGGAGTT
>CAIGRT010141313.1:0-10396 GCA_903798405.1 Fraxinus platypoda
GAAAACTATGCATTTTAAATTTAAGGCTTGCCATTCTTACTTTCTAATGGTGCTAGGGTTGTAAACAAGGCTCTATTATTGTATTTCACGCACAAGGATTTGTGTCCAAACTTAGGACTTGCATGGAATTTTTTTTTATTTTTAAATTAAATGATGTGGAGATAATTGTCTGCAAAAACCATATAAGATGACTATGTGAAAGCTGAAGCTTGGGGGCATACGATCCCTGGTTTTTCTTTGTTACGGCTTTCCATACACTCCTGAAATCCCAGATACAGAAGCCCAAAAACAAAGTGTTGAGAATTCATAATAAGTGATGAGTATTCTGTTTCTTCGTGAGGTTCTCATTCGATCATGTTGTATGATTTCCACAGGCTTTGAATGCTCAGTCAAGAGCTTTGCTAATGCAGAGGCTGGATCGCAGTGGTATCGCTTCGAGGTTTGTACATGTGATTAAATTGTATTCATTCCTTGCCTTTTTTCTTAACTTTCTAGTCCGGCTTGATTATCCATTTTTTTTAGTGTCGTGGGGCCCCTTGGAGGAGTCTCTGGGCTCAATGGATCACCTACATCACAACAAGCAATGAACTTGCCCCTAAATCCTACGACAGTGCTTCCGACTCCCGTTCTTCCAGCCCAGGTTGTTTCTATGGCCCCAGAACCTATTGGGAACCCCAGCGAGTGTTTACTATTGAAGAATATGTTTGATCCAACCACTGAGGTTAGTGTTAGTTATCTGTTGTTAATGCATACAATTGGAGGAATGTTTTGTTTACATTTTTCTGTTTATGCTTACACACGACATGGCAGACGGAACCGGAGTTTGATCTGGACATTAGAGATGATGTGCATGAAGAATGTTCCAAGTATGGGCGAGTAAAACATGTATTTGTGGACAAGTAAGTTTGTATATAATATTTGTTTGTTTTTATTTGCTGTTATATAAAGATACTGTGATACCTTGAGAGCATGATAATTTTGAATACACGACCACACTGGAAAGTGAGTTCTCTCCTCGAAAGGGAAAACTGAAATCCCATCCCCATCATTGGTATCTTGTCGAGTTTATGCTTATGTTCGTAGTATAATCAATTGTGCCTATTGGCAAATAATACTCTTACTTGCAGGAATAGTGCTGGTTATGTATACTTGAGGTTTGAAAGTGTGGAAGCAGCATCACGTGCTCAACAAGCAATGCATAAAAGATGGTTTGCTCGTAGATTGATCTCAGCCATATTCTTGGTAATATACTTACACATCAGTACACTTCCCCACCTTAAGGAGAGCCTAGAGCTAGAAAAATGGTTACTCTTATTTACAACTAACTTTTGGGAAATTAAATTGATTTTCTTTTACGTCTCAGAAGTGCCAAAATCCCTATAGTGCCCTTGTTGGATCTTTCAAGATTCTTGACAAAGGGTAACCTCTAATAACCACAAGGTCCCCACATTAACCACACAAAAACTTTTCTATGTCCAATAATTATATAATGAAAATTCTTGGAAATAAGCTCTTGCCTTGTTGCGCTTTATTTTCTTTCCATTTTTTAATTGAATCTCCTCATTTTGTGTTATCTGCTCAAACAGTGCTTGAAATTAAGGGAACTTGGAGAAATGTGTTTATTTGTTGGAGTAAAATTTCTACCTAGCGGGAGAAGTGTTTATGGGAAGTTATTTCTAAATTTTGTTTGCAGTGAAGCTTACTACAGACTAAAATTGTACTGAAGCTTTTGTTAGATGATGAACTTTTGGCTTGGATAATGGCTTTAGTGATAAAGCCTCATTGTGAAAACTGAGGGCCTGTTTGGCGTAGATTTTGTGAAAATTGATATTTTGGAGAATGTGTGATTAAAGAAAAATTTATGGGTCCACGTGTAAAATAATTTTTTTGGAAGAATGTGATTTAAAATAAGTTTGGAGAAAAATCAATTTTAAAGAATCTGTACCAAACAAGGGCTGAATTTCATGGAGAAAGGGAAAACTGATTTTTCATTATTTGAATTTCCACGTGGCATAAAAAACTTCACTCTTTACTGCAAGTTTCGTTTCTGAAGATCAATTTTAGAGACTCACTTCAAGCAACTTATTGTTTGATGCAGAGTCCTGCATTTGTTAGCTCAGCGTGCAGTTACAATTTCTTAACCATTGTAGATTATTTGATCATTTACTAATGAGTGTCTTTATTTTTCAGCAACCATACGAGTATGATGCCAAATTTAAAGGTACAGCTTGAACATTCTACTACTGTTGATCAGGTGTGAAACATCAGATGATCCTACCTGATATGGATGTGGTTATTCCTCAAATGTTGTGATACAATCCATGTTCTATTAACATTGAATTTATAGTTCAGGCGTTTGTGACTGTTTTCGTGGAATATTTGAATAACTGAGTTTGAGCGAATTATTTATATCAGATCAAGTCTTATATGCACGATCAAACTTATATTTGTTACAAAAATGTGAATGTCGATATCTTTGTAATGCTTTTGTTTCTTGTTCTGCTTATTTCTTTGTATTTCTGGAGGTAAGTTATGATCCACACCTCCACATATTCATTGCTTTCTCAATATTCGAAAAACGAATATGTTGTGATAACGAAGTTTTATAGTTTATAGTCTTAACTGAAGTCATTTATTTACCTAAAATGCTGAAGTGTCTTCAAGGTCCTTGAGTTACTAGGAAGTAGCTGATTAAGCCCTTGTATTTTCCAACTACCTTAATTTCTAATTTTCTATCAATTGCACTAACAACATACTAGAAGCTCCTGAAATAAATAAAAGGAACACTTGAATATGTTTTAGAAAGTAATTAGGGTCCGTTTGATTGTAAGGATGGAAAATGGGTGGAAAGAAAATGAATTTCAGAGAAAATAATTGTCTAGAAATTGTTTTTTTAGGAATTGTTAATTAAGTATGTTTGATTGGTATAATTTTTCGGGTGGAAAATTATATCAAATTTTGGATCTTTTTGTTTACGTTTGACTTTATTTGGGTGGAAAATTATACAAATTTTGGATCTTTTTGTTCACATTTGACTTTATTTTATATGAAAATTGTTCATTAAAGTGATTTTTTTTTTATTTTTATATTTGGTTATGAAATTTGTTACCATTGCCAAAAAGTAAAAAAAAGAAAAAAAAAAGTTTGCTCGAAAACTATTTTTTCATCAAAGTTTAGTGTTCGTTTGACTTCGTTTTACATGAAAATTGTCCATTAAAGTGAAATTTTTTTTACAATTGGTTATGAAATACCAATCAAACATGTATTTAACATGGAAATGGAAAATGTCCCAAGGAAAATAATTCTTTTTTTGTTTTTCATCTATTTTAAAAGCTTAGTTCGAGGAGACTAGAGAAACAATAAAGAACAAGGGTAAAATGGAAATATAGGTCTAAAATGCAAAGAAATTTCACAGAAAGAGAGAGATTACACAAACTACAAAATCTTAAGTTCAAGGTTAATAAGATTAGAGAGGAGCCAACTTGGAAATGTATTATTTCCTAACCCTTTCGATCAATGGAGGGTTAATTACATTTTTCACCTGGTTAACTTTTGAAATTCTAATTTACGTTCACTACTTTTTTATTTACTAATTACTGACTTTTTCAAAACAAAAATAATGTAGAAATATACAAATATTTTTTTTACTTTTCTCTTTTACTTTTCATACTTTGCTTATATCAGCATAGCATATTAGTACCTTTAATCGATTTCACGCACTTCCTCATTAATTTGGTGGAAAGAACATCATTTGCTCTGATTCGGTTAACACCATTCATTTATGACTTCCATTAATGATGTTAATAATACTCGTCCTATTGATATTGTTTTGGATGGCACCAATTACAATATTTGGGCCCAGCAGATGTCAATTTTTTGTGGTGTTTTGTTATTGGTGATAAAACAGAGCCAACAAAAGCTGAGAAGAAATTTGTGGAGGACTTTGATGAGCGTTTTGAAATATGGTCCATTATAAAATTTTATATTGGTTCATCCAAATTTCGAAATGCCAAACTTGTTTGGGATCTTTTGGCAAATCGATAGAATTGTTCTAGTGATGCCGCTCTCCAATTTCAGTTGAGTCCAAGTTCTATCAGTTGCATCAAAAGCTCAGTCAATCCAATGCCGAATTTCACTCTCATGTTAATAGTCTTCGGGATCGACTTTCTCAGACTGATCCATCTTTTCCCGATGATAAATCTGTTGAACTCCTCTCAAAGTATCGGCATCGTCGATGTTTCATCTATTTTATGATACATATTCGAGATTTTTTGAGAATACTAGAGCCTCGATGCTTCATCACTCTCCACTAACAACTCTTGATGTTGCTCTTACTGAGTTCATTTTCGAGGTGACACAATATGGTTGTTTTCTTTACTGGTAGTTCTTCTATTCATTGTGACAATATTAGTGTCATTCAGATTGTCCACAATGATTTTTTCATGAGCGTACGAAATATATTGAGATATATTGTTATTTTATTCATCCATATTAGGCGAGATACCCTTCGGTTATATCATGTTGCTTTTGCTGATTTTCTTGCAGACGTCTTCACAAAGGCTCATCCTCCTAAATCATGATTGATTGATATTATTACCTTTTGTGGTCGCCTCCTTCTTCTATAAAAGGACGACCTCTTATATAATTTATACATATCTTAAAATATACAAATATTATTTACGTCTCTCTTTTTTTCTTCGTACTTTCTTATTTCAACATATAGTACCAGATCGAAACTGTCTCCTCTCTCCTCCAAATTGCCATCCAACTCACCAATTGCCAAGCTAGATTCTCTCCCCTCTCCGAATGGATCAAGGTGGTGAAAGTGGACTGCATTTATTTTCATTTTTTGATTTTTTGATATTTGATTTTATGATTGGTGTGGAAACTTGACTGTTGCCATTGACGATGTCTCGATGGTGGTAATAGTGTTGCAAATGGTAGTTGTGGTGGCGTGGCGGTGATTTAGGACTTTGGATGTGGTGGTCTATTGTGGAGGTAGGAACTTGTGTGGAGGCTTGATTTTGAGCGTCATCGTGGTGGTATCTCGTTGTTGTTGTTGTTGTTGTTGTTATTATTAATTTAATGGTGGCCATGGATTGTAAGCGTGTTACAGAAATAATATTGCAAATGTAAAAGATAAATTAAACAAAATAGTATTTTGAGAATAAAAGAGGTTAAAATTTAGTTTGAAATTAATAATTTTTTTTAAAAAATATATATATTTGTGAATTGTTCCCATTTATTTGGACTCGGGGCATGTTCGACCAATCCGACCCATGTACAATATAGGTTTTTGTGGACCTGTGCATTTTCTACATGAAGTCAACAAAAAAATATGACTTTGCCACTTCAAAGCATTTTGATTTACCCAAATTTATCAAGAGGAGGAGCTTAGTTGGTAAAGTGCCTCGAAGTCGCATTAACTCTGGAAATATTTGCCAATGATTTAGATACCAAATCAAAAAAAATTAAATGGGCTCAAATTAGTCAAGATCATATGCTAACTCTCTTTGACCATAACTCAATCAAGATGATTTTGATAATAATACAAGTCAAAAATAATAATATCTTTTAATTTTTTTAGTTTTTAAAGACTTAATTTGGGTTCAGGTAATTTAATATCAAATACAATGACAATTAATTAATATCTCAATTTTAGCTTGCATATGAATAGATAAAAGATTTTCCATATTTAGTTAAAGCAATTTTAAAAATTCGTCATTTATTTCTAATAAATGTGAAAGTCGTTTTTTATGCGTTGGGATGAACATTATAAATAAAGAGAGATGGAAAAATTTTTCGATATTCATTTCCAACTCTATCCTATTCTCGTTACCACGTACCAATCATGCTCATAGGATTTTAAAACTTTTAATTGCACAAACGTTTACCATATCCAGGGGCGGGCCAAAAAAAAAATTGGCCTTCTATCGCCCATTGGGCCAAAAAAAAAAAATTCTTTAAAAAAAAAAAAGAAGCCCACTATCCACAGCCCACCCAACCACCGAACCCAAGCCCGTCTAGTGATCAAAGCCCAATTCCCTTTCCCTTTCCCCCAATTCCTTTCCCTTTTCCCCGAATTCCTCCCTCTCGTTCCCAATTGAAATCATTTCCAATTCCCCAAATTCTCCCGACTGAAGATAGTGACTGGCGTGATTCTTCCCGGCGAGCGTTCGCATTTCGCAGTACAAGTCAATCCTTTTGCGACCTTCGGAGTTCAGAATCGTCTGCTGCTGCTGCTCAATTCGTTTCTCCCCTGCATCAATTGACGAGAGTCCGAGAGACCGAGACTGACAGTTAGAACTTAGACACGAGGTATAATTTATTCAGTGCAAGTTTCTTGAAAAAGATGTATTTAATGAAATTACTAACGAGACCAATGGATGCATGATAGTTTAGTTGTGTACGTTGAAAAAGATGTATTTAATGAAATTACTAACGAGACTATTATACGGCGTTTTCAAAGTATAAGAAGTCGTAAGGAACAATTGTAAAAAAGGAATTACATTTTGAATATTATCTTTATTGTTTAACATTATTTTTTAGTTATTATGTCTCGCCCCTCTTGGAGAATAATCATGGGTCTGCCCCTGACCATATCCCTCTAATAATAAGTAGTGTTGATAATATGAATGAACAATATATGAAGGTGACACAACGCAAAACAAGAAATTCAAGCGAAAATTTTTAGAACACAAATTTGAAATCCTCCAAAGAATGAAAGATAAAAATCAAGGAATTAACCCTTTATTTATAAGGGTTTAAACGAAATCATAGCCTAAAGAAACTAAAATTATAAAGAATTCGAATTAAACTAAATGACAAAAATAATAGTTAAACTTAAAAATTAGTTTTCGAGTCCTAAACGAACTCATATGACTAAAATCCAACGCCAAATCTAGTCTCAAATGCTAAATCTGCAACTTACTGTTTTTCTTTTTTTCAATCTAATCGTTCCTCAATCTACATGATAATCTGTTCTACACCAGACAGCAATTGTTGAATCTTATTGATCATTGCATCAATATGGCCTATTTGGCATGACTTGAGAAGTTAAAAAGAAGTTTTGAGATTCAAAAGTTACTTTTAGATCCGTTTAGTTAATTTTATAGAACTGTTTTTTCTTCTATTCCTCTAAAAGCTCTTTCGCAATATAAAGTTTTTTTAGAAATCAGTTTTCAAACACAATTAAGGGGGATTCCTCAAGCAACTGTCATACAACAAGCAAAAGTCTTACCAAACAAGCTCTATATAGTTTTGCAGATTCATAAAGATGTCAAATAGTATTAGGAGACGAAACCTGCTATGTGTACTTCTACATGCTGCCAAAATACACTTTGTAGTTTTTTTTTATAAAAAAAAGCAGACCAACCAGATGCTGGCACATCAGCATCCCGTGAAATTCTGGCAGTTCTACTTCTGTACAAGCAGAGAAATCCTTAGGAGATTAGTAAATCTAGTTTAATACAATATGGTCGGTACAAGATAAGCTATAATATAATAAATAATAATCCGAGTTCAATACAATCACGATTGTACGAGATAAACTCTAAGGCTATGTTTGATATGCCAACTTTTCCTTGGAACTTGGAAAATCAATTCCTTTTTCTTGCTTTTGGGTTGTTTGATGAGCCAAATTTTCCACCTAAAATGTTTTCTTGGCTGTTGGGTCACGCGCGGTGGGAAAATGAATTCCATGGACTGCTGTCCATTTATTTTTTATTTTTTTAAAAATTGAAAACAAATGTCATAACCAAGGATAAAAAAAAAATTCACTTTAATTGACAATTTCCATGTAAAACAACGTCAAACGAACACTAAACTTTGATTAAAAAAATGATTTTTTAGGAAACAATTTTTTTTTTTTATTTTTTTTGATTTTTTTTACTTTTTGGCAATGGGAACAAATTTTATAACCAATTGTGGAAAAAATTATCACTTTAATAGATACTTTCCATGTAAAACAAAGTCAAAACGAATAGAAAATTTAAAAAAATTTCGGGTAGAAAATTATACCAATCAAACACACTTGAAATCATTTTCCCTGCAAAACATTTTCTAGGCAATTATTTTTCCTGGAAATGATTTTTTTTCCACCCATTTTCCACACTTGCAATCAGACCCTAATAATCTTACTCGAATTAGGATTGTACAAGATGAAGATACATACAGATGTGATAGTATTAGGAGACTAGTAAATCAAGTCTAATACAATTTGAACTGTACAAGATAAACTATAATATAATAAATAATAATCCTAGTTCAATACAATCAATGATTGTACATGATAAACTCTAATAATCTTAGTGGAATTAAGGTTGTACAAGATAAATGGTAATAATTATATAATTATGTCATTACTATTGATCAACACGATATAATAATGAGCAAAAGTTTAATTTCTTCTTTTCTATTTAATACTATTTAGTGAAGTAATAAGTATACTACTAGAGTATGCAACTCTTCACCTACATTCCTTTGACATAAACTAGGATTTTTAATCTCAAAATGAATCTGAATAAACAATAAAAAATTGTCTCCTGGAGAGTGTGAAAACAGAAATAAGATGAGCGTGCAGTCACGACATTGACAAAGAATTGCACGTTGGTGGTTCCCACTGTGAATAGAAAACCTATCCAACTCTCCCTTTCATTCTATGACTCTTCAACCTTTACTACTTCCTTATATTTCTACACAATCCCATTACTTGCAAAACCCAATTTCCATTTGAAAAACATTCTGTTCGTTAATCAATCATAATAGAGATTCATATGAGGACTTTGTGCCCCAATTTCGATAGAGAAGATGGGCTGGATACGGTGCTTGAGGTGCCGATCCCTGAAGAGATGTTTGGTTCTAACAAAAATGGATCTTGGCTAAACATGAAATCTTGGATGAGATCGCGTACTGAAAGGGCACCACCAGTTTCTTCTGTATTTGGAGGGCGAAGCACTGAGATCCAGTTCTTGCTTGGTGTTATTGGAGCCCCTTTAATCCCTCTTCCAGTCCGTTGTGATCAAACTCTCATTAATGATAATATTAAGGATCATCCCATCGTAAGTCATGACGCCTTTAAATCCTTAAATCATCTTAATTTTAATTCTAGTTTGTGATAAAAGTTAAGTCTTGTTATTTGAAAAAGGTTGGTTTTTCATTTATTTCAATTGTATTTGTTTCAATAGGCACAATTCCATGTTATTCTGAAGTTTTTGTTATTGATTTTGGGTTTTTCATGAGATATATTGCAAACCAAGTTTTTGATGAATAAATTATTGATATGCAGGAGGCTTCAATGGCGAAATATATCGTGCAACAGTACATAGCAGCTGCAGGAGGAGAACACGCATTAAATTCAATTCATAGCATGTATGCAATGGGGAAGGTGAAGATGGGTGCATCAGAATTTGTAGCTGGAGAGGATTTGAGTTTGAGCAATAGCAAGGCTATGAAAATTAAAAATCTGAAACATGGGCCTGGAGAGATAGGGGGATTTGTATTGTGGCAGAAGAGGCCAGACTTGTGGAGTTTGGAATTGGTGGTTTCTGGATGTAAAATCAGTGCTGGTAGTGATGGTAAGGTGGCTTGGAGACAAACTCCATGGCATCACTCCCACGCATCCCGAGGTCCGCCTAGGCCGTTACGTCGATCTTTACAGGTAATCTCTTTCAGTCTTTGTTTGATTCGATCAAGAATGAGATTCAGAAATAAACAGTTTTTTATATTAACCACCTCATTGAAAAGCTCAAGGGCAAAGTGTCCAATGGTTTTTGAGATTCTTTTAGACTTTTAAAAGAAGGAATGCCAGCCTGAGCACTATGTTAATAGTAGTTTGTCAAATTGGTTGTTGATTATATTTGACTAAGAGAAAAGTAGGCTTAAAACATAATCTCATGACCTTAAAAAGTCATAAGTTTGTCCACCTTCTAGCTCCAGGTGAGGGTACACCGGGGTGCTTACCTTATTCTCTTTTTACCTAATCAGAAGTTTCACTTAGTTATTCAGGTGCAAAAGTATGCATATTAGCCTCCAAATTTCAAGTACTTAATCAATTAGTCAATATAGATGTGGTTGTAAAGCTTGTCATTATGTAAAATCTGCGCTAAAAGGTCATCTTTTGGACCACCTCTCTGACTAAACTCACAATTATAATCACAGCTAAGAAGCCAATAATTTTTTATATGGTTTTATTATCTGAGGGTTAACATTTTGTCACGGGAACCATAAAGTCTACTATGTCCATGTTCAGTACATTCACAGTTGGAAGTTTCACTAATCACTAACGATTAATCATGTCTACAGGGACTTGACCCGAGGTCGACTGCCAATCTATTCTCCAAGTCCATCTGTATTGGTGAGAAGACTATCAACGATGAAGACTGCTTTGTATTAAAGC
>CAIGRT010141384.1:0-15134 GCA_903798405.1 Fraxinus platypoda
ATAAATAATTAACTAAACAATTAACTAACTAATTAATTAAATTACATAAAGAAGGAAACTAAAAACTTACCTCAAAAGGAAAGAAGAGGAAGCATACCCCAAATTCCACAATCATAGGGGATGAGAAAGGTTTAACGTGCAATTTCTTAAATTTCACTTTTAACCCTTAGGGTAAATATGCAAATATCTTATTTTCTTATAAAATTGCACTTTTGATCCTTGGGAAAATATACAATTACTCTATTTTTTTTTTTATAAAATTGTACTTCTAATGCCCATAGTACCTATTAATTCAATTAAGTCCCTAAAATTTTTAATTACTTTCTAAAATATTAAAATCTTGCTAGAAAATTTCGGGATGTTATAGAAGAATTAGGAATTTTTCACGTTCTTGATGTGAATCTTGAATCGGGATGAAAAATCTTCAATATCATATGCAATTTGTCTCGATTCCACATTGTTAGTCTTGTTCTTCGCCTCCACAATTGATTAGAATCTATGAATTTTATAGGCCTAAGAGTTCCCCCATGTTTTGGAGGCTTATGGTATATATAGAGCGACAAAAGATTGCATACCAAAAGTTTCCAAAACAAAATAAGGAAACACGATTTTTTCCTCGGAATTGAACCATACGTACACAGGGTTCATTTGGTGTGTACGCATAGTAAACTCCAAATAGCCTCAGTTAACCCAAATAAGGTTTGAGTGTACACAAGGCCTGCGGGCCTATGTGTAAACATGGTATTGCCATTTTTGGACCAAATTGTATATTGGTCCCTAAACCTTTTCAAGTGTGTATTTGATCCTTTTCGACAATTTTTTCATCCAGTTGGCTTTTCTTCAACTCTAATTGACCTTTAACATTCTTGAATCGCCGTCTTGCAATTCGACGCAACTATTGAAATGTTTCACTTTAGTCCCCATAGTCTAGCTTTCATCATTTTTCTTCAATTTTTCGTTCTTTCTTCCAATTCTTCATAAAATCATCGAGTTTTACTTAGTAAACACAATATAAAACAAACTAGGCCCTAATCCATCCAAAAAATTACAATATATCTCATTTAGGACCCCGAATAAGCGTAGAAACTACACTTATCAATTGGTTCTATTTGAGGTTTTTTGCATCTCGGGAATCCTTCAAATAAAAATTTTGATTTATCCTTAGTAAGCTAATGAGGTAAAGTAATAACATATGTATCATCATCGTTTGCCTTTAACTCCCATATTTGCAGCTTCAAGCGAATCATGTCAGTGGCTCCCTGACCTTTCGGTTGAATCCTTGAATCATGATCTTGCTCCTGGAAAAATCACCAACATTATTCTGATCTTCTTCATTGTCTTGACCAGCATAATATTTACGGCAGATCCACAATCGATCATCGTAAGATTTATCCTGCGTTCTCGAATACAACCACTAACATATAGTGGTCTATTTTGTAAACGAGAACCCATTTTTAAATCTTTATCGTCAAATGTGATAGTGGTCATACAGTTTTGTCAGGTTGTGGATCCAATATGTTCTAAGACCTTGCCTTGGTATACTTCTGGATCTATCAATGCTGTGATTAAAAACTATTCGATCACCGAAAGAAAGACTAAGGGACTATGCTAAACTCATATCAAAAAGAATATTGTTGAGTCCTGATATAGTTTTCTTCTACTTCGAACTCTCACTCGATACGTTCATCACCTCATTTTTCTCCTCTACATTGATAACATTGGAGGTAAAACATTTCTTGTCAAAGAAACCTTTGGGAAAATAATCACCTAGGGTTGGTAGTCCAAAAGGAGTGTGTGAAGCTGCTTCTACTTCTATTGATTTAGTAGATACTCTTGATTTGACTATAGACTCACTTTTGGTTGTTTCTTGGCCTCCTTTTTGGTCTGGATTTCTTGTCATAAACACTGGTACTTTGAAATTGTGGAGCCTTTCAATGACATGTTTTCACAAGAGTCCATGCCCTTTGATTTTCTACCTGTGTTACTTCTTTATTAGGTTGAAATTTCGTACCCAATATCCCCAATTTTGGTCCTGCAAGGGGCATATAAAGTGATATTTTACCTGTTTTGTCTGACATTCAACATTTCTCTTTCTTGCTTATGAAGGTAGACCAGCTATCATGGATCTCATCTTCGAACTCTGAATCAGAATCCCAAACACACAAAGCATTTGTCATAATTTCGTAAAATGTTGGATTATTGGGTACATATGGTTCAACCATCCCTAGATAGACGCAACTGATGGTGACTTTTTCGTCTACCTCAAACTCCACTGGGATAGCTCATTTTGGAAGTTGATGTTCAAACTTTTCAACAGAGGACTTATTAGCATCGTATGTAAGAGAAATTGTTTGCTCCTTCTTTGCAATGGGAATTAGATCAAATGATCCAAATGAAAACATCGAGCAGAAAACTGTTGGATTTTCTCCAGTTTCAAGTTTGATCTTAGTTTCTTTGTCCAAGCGGACAATAAGACCTTTTAGGATAAAACACTTCTCCACTGGCTGACTGATGATTCTTTGAAATTTGCAATATTTAGGATGATCAGTCTTACCAATTTTCCCATGCCTTTTTAGTGCTGGAAGCTCGATTATCATATGTTCAAGGAGTTGATCCAGAATTTCAGAAACTTCAAAAGCTGAGAATGGATAATCATTCTCCTCAAATTCTTTCAGAGTCACATGACCTTTGCTTTGGACTTGTTATTTGTTAGGTCTAAACTCGAGCTATGGTTTTGGATTTGAGCTCGACTTTTGGAAAGCTATCTTTGTAGGGATAATATAGATTATCATGGTTTTTTTGGACTTTCTTGCCTTTGTGTCTTTTTTTATTTCTTTCTTAGGATCTTTCCTATCACGTGGATCACTTAGCATGTAACTTTCATGCCTTGCAATTTGGAGCTCCAGGTCATGAGTACGTGTTGCTAACTATTCAATGAAGTGGGACATATTTGCTTGAAGATTATAGTTTAATCCCCAATGCATGCATTGTACACACATGTCAATGGAAGATGCTTCGTTGATTCATTCTTTGCAGTTAAGCACAAGGTTTCTCCAACGTTTGATGTACTCTGCAATAGGCTCTTCNTTTGATGTACTCTGCAATAGGCTCTTCCTTGTTCTATTTCATTCGAACAAGTTCTGAAAGGCTGAAAGTTTGCCTGGTGCTTTAGAAGCGTGTCATGAATTCTCACTCGAGTTGATCCCAACTATCAACTGACCTAGTCGGTAAGTTTATATACCATTCAAATACGACACCTTTGAGGGATCGTACAAACTGCTTCACCATGGTATCATTGTAAGTGTCTGCATTGTTACAACTTATGTTGTTGGAACAGTTGCATTGCATTGACAAATGAAGGTGTTAAAATAGTAGAATAATGAATTTCTCTTATGAAAGTTCGATGGTCACAAAGGCTTAGGAGATGGGGTCTCAAATGGTGATGATAACAAATTTCTCCCTTCAATCCTGATATGTGTGATATTGATTTGTGTGAGGTCAATAAGGATGTTCAAGAAGATTATATTGAGGAAATGATAGTAATTGTGGATATTTGGTGGTGCATCTAAGGTAGCAATATGGGTTCTTATTTTGCAACTATGGATATTATCAACATTGTGTGCATTGTTTAGATTGAGAATGGCAACTCGCAACCATTGTTGAACAATTTGAATGAACTAGAGGCGGTAATGATTTTTGACTTCAAAATTTGATAGAACTTATGGCCAACAGATTCTGACTCCACTCACTTCCACATGTTAAGTTCTGCACACTTTGATAAACATTAAATGCACATGCCTTCTCCGACAGCGGGGGAAGCAGCCATAGGAACTTCAACGATCAAGTTACCAACTAATATTTGGGTATGAGATGGACAATGAATGAAAGCTAGAATATTTGGATCCAAGTTGAAGAGATATTACCAAGTAATATTATTATTGGAAGTGTGAAATTTCATTACCTTTTATGACATCAAGTGCGAGCTTTTATAGAAGAAGGAAAGATGTGGCTATTGTTGGATGTGTGACACGTGACCTCATCCTAACGGATGACGTGTCGACCTCATAGGATTCACATTCAACTGCTCTAGGTTAAAGGTGACCTTAAAGAAATTGAAAAGTGGTCACCCTAATTCCTAAGCTTGGTACCTAAAATGTAGATTGAAAAGTTGACTCAAAATTGTCTGTTACAAAGCTATCAATTTAATTAGATGTACGAAAGATATTTAGGTTGGAGCAATATCATGGAAAATGCTTTGTGAAATGAAGGTATATCACTTCGAAAATGCATTACAACCAGTTGTGTGGACCTCACTTCAAACATGGAGTCTCAGCCTCTATATGTCACTTTGATTGAAGTGTTTAATTTACTTTGGCCTCTCACCTTGACCACCTTAGATAGGCCAGGTGGGTAACATGAAGTAAAGTCCATGCCTTGAGGGGCTTCTTGATGTTCTTAGCTGGCTACCATATGAGAATAGGCGTTACAATAGTCACAATATCCAATCATGTATCTTTTTATAAGGCATGAACTTTGGTAAGAGTGTGAGATGAATAATAATATGTGTAAATAGGGTTTAAAAAATGCTTGTAAAATTCAATTTGACTAAGGTGATATAGTGATTAATGTCCAATATCTAGTAGTCGTAGTTGGATAAGTAACGATGCTATGGCTTATAGTTTGGTGTGAGTGATGAATAGGTAGAGTGTTCCAGTAGTACTCATTTTGAGGTGACATTCGAGATAAGTGAATAGTTCCTTATTGTATCAAGGTGTAATGAATTGTCTCAAGTCTAGGTATATATATTTATATAAGGCATGGACTTTGATTATTGACGCCACATGCCTTGATAATGAGTAATGAAGTAAAGTTACTTTGCATAAAAGAAAAAAAATTGTAAGGAAGAGGTCTAAATATGGGATGAGGCCTGCTTTCATTGTTGAGGTGTTTCTATAAAGGCGAGGAAGACCTCAACCTAAAGGCTTTACATATGTTCTCTGGAAGATGGGGGCTACCATTGCTATATTTCATAAATATTAGATACAGAGGTAGCAAAACTATATTTTTCATGCAATGTAGCGACCTTCTAGAGGTAGGAATGCCCAGATGGTCGGGCTTTTGGACTTGGCCTGGTTGTCCAAGATTCTCACAAGGATCTGAGGAGATGAAGAAGGCTAAAGTTGAGGCGGAGACTTTTGGGTTGAGGAAAACTGAAGTGGAGATACAATTGGATTCTGCTGAGATTGATATAAATCAGACGAAGTATGAAGTCCATGATCATATAGTGACACTATTGCCTTGACGAAGCGGGTGGAGGTCTCAAATAATCATCAAAAAATGACAATTGAAACCTTGGTGTCGGATAATAAAGAAAAGAAAAAATTGAAGGTTAAAGTGGATGGGCTCCGAGTAAAAGTGAAAGATATGAAGTATCTGCTTCGATCTTCTACCGTGGAGGCAGTGAAGTCATAAAAATAACTTTCTTATAACTAAAGTATATGATTGCTTCTCCAATTATTGGAGGAGCATTTCATATTAAGAGATGCTGAAGTGGACTAAAGAGTTTTATCCTAACCTAACATTAATACTTTAGCAACAGAGTTTGGAAGTTCCGTTGAGGTTTCATCTTCAATTACTATTAAAGTAAGCATGGTGGATACTCTAGCTAAAGACATTTATGATCCTCTCATTAACCCTGAAGTTTAGGCTGCTCTTATATAAATAAAAGAATTCAAATGTCTTACATGGCAGAGTGTCTACTACTGCAAAAGTTTGATGAATTCGATTTGCATAAAGTTTGGATGCAAGTTCCCTTTTGAAAGAATAGCTTACCTATCCTGCAGAAGTAAAGACTTAAGATGTCTTGCATAGTAGAGTGTTTACCTCTACAAGGGATTTATAAGATCAGTTTCTATAAAATTTTGAGGCAAGTTCCCTTTGGGAAAAAAAGGTTACCTCTCCTGTAGAAGAAAAAAATGTATATATGCTAAAGAACCCCTTTATCATTCATGAGAGATAATTTGTAGAGGTTGGGTAGTTCTACCAGAAATGAGAAGTTCGTTGATAATACTTGCATGAGTGATCTATATTTGATGGATAAAGTTGTTTCTTTCTATCCATGTCTTCAATCTTGTAAGTTCAGGGGCATATTCTTTCTTTGATACGATAAAGGGCCTTCTAGTTAGGTCCCAATGTGCCTACATTGGGTTCTTTCGAAGATATAATACTTTCTAAAAGCTAGGTTGCCTATGCATAATGACCTCTTCTAGACCTTGGCATTATAATGGGCCATCTTCATTTGATATGAGACGAGTTTTATTTGAGACTCATTACTCTCTTTCGTTAAGGAAGTTGAGTTCTGCTCTTCTCAACTCATCAATATTGATTATATTAAAGTGTAGATGAGTTTAGGAGGGTCCTACTTCCGTAGGGCTCATAGCTTTAATTCCATATGCCAAGGAGAATGGACTTTTCCAGTGAAGATTCAGCTAGTGGTCCGAATGGACCAAATCATGTGAATGAGCTCGTCAACGTATACACCATTAGAAATATCAAGCTTCTTCTTCAAGGTATATTTGATGATTTTATTGACAACTTCAACAGAAAATTTGCTTGAGGATGATGTGGTATGGAGATGCTTTTCTTTATTTTTTAGCTCTTTATAGAGCTCTCTCACCTTTTTATTATTGAATTACTAAACAATTATCAGAGACGAGGGAGGGAATGCTAAACTTGCAAATTATATTCTTTCATGTGAACTTGGAAGTATGGCTTTTGTAATTTCATCCAGAGGTTCAACTGCTACCTACTTGGTAAAGTGGTTAATGGAGACTATAGCGTAACATGTAATGCCTCTCTCTTTTCATAGGGGTCTAATGAGGTAATTCCCATTTGATGAAAAGTTAAGGGCTTATTACTGCTGTAAGCTCCTAAGAGGATAGACTTTGGACGGTTGCGAAGTGGTGGTACTTGTTATGTTTATGCATGTAATAGAGGACATCCTTTTTCAAAGTGGGCTCAGTAGTACCCTTAACTCAGTATTATTTGTGGAAGTGCATGTCCTCCTGCATGGTTTCTACTTATGCCTTTGTGAATGTCCCAGGGTATATTGGTTGCCTCTTTTTCTCACGTGCATTGAACGAGAGGCAATGAAAATCCCATTTTATATATCACATAATCTTGGAGTAAAAAGTATGATGTTCTTTGCCTAAGCTTGCAAGATTCTTCCTTATCATCTGGAAGGACAAGTCCTTGAAGTAAGCTGTAATTAGCTTAATCCAAGACGGGATATCTTCTATGGTGTCTCCACTGATGGAAAGCTTCACGAGGTGCTCAATTGGCACTATTTTCATTAGTTTGGTATCTTTGTTGCTGGCCACCTTGGATAATGCATTAGCTGGGAGTCAATGTTTACAAATAGCATCTTCACTTGCATTTCACGGGTTTGTATAAACCATATCAGAAACGCTTCATATTCAGCTACATTATTGGAGACTTTTAATCCAAACCTCACTGCATAGTTGAGTTTGTGTCCTTCTACGCTTAAATAGGACAGCTCCTAACCCAGAGCTAGCCTTTTCAAATGAACCATCGACAAATAGGTACCAACTTGGAGGCTCAACGGGTTCAATCATTGTCTCTATTATAAGGACATTGGTAAATTTTGCTACGAAGTCAAGAAGGGATTATCCCTTGATGGAGGTCCTTGAATTGTAGTCAATGTCGAATTAACTTAGCTCTACGACCCATTTCATTAACATTTTGTAGGTGTCTAACTTTTGAAGCACCTGCTTAAGTGGAAAGTTTGTAAGCACGTAGATGCTGTAAGCCTGGAAATAGGACCTCAACTTTTTGGAGGATGTGATAAGGGATACAGAGAGCTTCTCCATAGAGGATAGCAAGTCTATGCTTGTAAAAATATCTTGTTTACATAGTAGAAGGGCAACTATTGGTTACTATCCTTACTTACAAGAATAGAATAGATAGCCTCTTGTGAAATGGTAAAGTATAGGAGCAACGCCTCTCTAGCCTTAGGCTTGGAGGGGATAACTTTTAGCATTTCTCCATCCATTGGAACATCTTTTCTCCTTTGAAAATTTAGAAGAAGAGAAGGCATTTGTCGGTAGTTTTAGAGATGAAATGACTCAATGTTTCCACCCGTATAGTGAGACTCTACACATCATTTAGATTTCAAGGAAAACTCATCTCCAATAATATCCATATCTTCTCATGATTGAAGTAGATGCCTATGTGGTTGACCATGTAACCTAGAAACATTCTAAAGGTGATGTCATTCATATAAGAGGTTCATCCTCATGATATACCTCTTTATAATTTAGAAAGTATTGTGTACCTACTTGACGTAATTGTTGGTCTTGAGGCTCTTCACCAACATGTCATCTATGTATACCTCCATTATTTTGCCAATCAGTTCAATCTTGTTCACTAGCCCTTGATACGTGTTTTCCTCATTCATAGTATATATGAGATTTGATTATAACTTGAATAGGCGTCCATAGAGCTAAGCATTTCATGTCCTATCGCATCAATCAGTTGGTGTATTTCGTAGCAGGATAGGATTGGAGATCCATTTTGGGTACGAACCTCTCTGAAGTCGTTGTTATAAGCTTATTGACTTGTTCTTTTAGCGTTTCACATCGTTCTAGGTTGATGGGCCTCCGCTCTTATCTAGGGATGAAATTTAAGGTCAATCTTGGAGAGTGACAACTAATTTTTTTGTCAATTCCAACCCTACCTTTGTGCTTCCATACAAAGACATACAAGTTAGGGCATAAAAATTCTTTGAAGGCAGGCTTTGCCTATCCTAAAATGTTCTTTCCAATCGGAGTACCCTTCAATGTCCATTGGAAAACTCTTAACATATTTCCCTTCTTTAAAGGCTTCGGTTATTTTTGCATCAACTATCACCATGTTAAACTTACAGCTAACTGTCTTCCGTAGGTAGTTCATGTAACACTCTCTAACTTCAGACTGATTGTCTTTGATGGTGGTGATGCCAAGGAATTTCATATAGAGGTGATGTACGGAGATGACTGCCCATATTTCTTTTAGGACGAGCTGTCCTAACACTTCATGGTAGTCTGACTTGTTGTCTATCACCAAGAGCTCTATGTAGTGGTATGCTACTTGAAGCTCTTTTCACATCTCAAAAACAAGATTAATTTTTTCCCTAAGGTTATGCTATCACTTGTAAACCTAAAAAGTGGTTGGTAGTACGCATAAGTTGGTAGTCTATTGGTATCTTATAAAATATGGCTTCGAAACTAATGTTGACAGAGCTCCCATTGTGTACAACATCTGCTTCAGCTCGTTGTAGGACATTATTGTCTTCCCTACTAAGTTATCGTAATAGGGGTAGTGCACTCCCCTGGCATCTTCTTCGATGAAGGTGATGGTTCAACTTTTGATCGGGGGTCTATATTGACTAAATAGCTAGCCATTAGGGGGGTTTCTCATCTCCCTAACATAATTTTTTTGGATCTTTTTGGATTGCCTACCTACATAGGGACCCCAAAGATGGTATCAATCTCTCGGATGGGATTATAATTGACGTCCCTTGGGAGATCTCTTCTTTGAATTTTTCCATCTCGAGACGAGGCTCTTCTTCAGCCTCTTACCTTGGTCGATGAGGGTTATCTTTAGGGGTTGCTTCATCTATTCTTATTGAGATTGTGTATACTACCTCGATGGGGATGTATTTTCATTAATTTGTTAGGGACGATCTCCTCTCCTTAGTCCCTGAGGATTGCACCTTTCAGTGGTGTTTACTATATTGTAGTAATCTTTGGTGTCTTTTCTAGGATTGATAGAACCCGGAGTAAGGTCTTAGGTCTTTGGGGCCTGTTGGGCTCGATTGTCCCTTGCTTCGTACTATGCGGGTTGTTGGTGTTCAATTCTTTAATGCGTATAGCCTATAGGATCTGCATAATCATAAATAGGAGGTGGTAGGGCATTTAGTATCATAGCTGCATAGATGTGGTGTTAGCATATTATTATCCTTCGTGGTGACATGGTTTGTTTACCTGGCTATAGGAGGCCACTCATGTGCCTTCGTGATAGATGTGGTCTATTATCACCTCTGTTCTTGTGATAGATCATTGATTTAGTAATGATCTCAAATCTAATAAATTTACCTGCTGATCATAGTTGGAATATTCTTGTTGTGAACATCCCTCTAGAATAGGGTATTTATGTTGTCCCCCCTCAAATAGAGCTTCTATATTTGAGAATTTTGTAGTAAATCGGCTCATAGATGAAGCGTGTCAAGTAACTTTTTAGTGACTTGCCCGCTGCTTGCCTCATTTCATATAGGCACTGATTCAAAGTTGTTTCTGGTCTAAAAGACATGAAAAAAGTGGAGAACTGTCTCTTTAGGTCTGGCGAGCTCTTAATACTTCTAGGTTGGAGCATATTATCTTACCTCTTTGCTCATTCAATGGGAGTTATATGGAAAGCTCTGTACTTTAATGCTGGAGAGGCTTCTCTTAGTTCTTGTAAGTGCTAAACTCATCTTTTGATTCACATCTCCCTGCATACTTAGACGTTTTGGGTAGTATGAAGCTACAAGAGACATATGTGTCCCTGATTTTTTCAAAAATGGGAAGTAGTCATCATAGCCATCCACCTTACAGGACCCAGATAGTCCTTCCTCACCTGCTCCATAATGGGACGACGGTTGGTGAGGTCAGAAGGTCATATACTATTCCCATACTGTTGCTTTAACAAACCTTCTCTCAGCATATTTTTAGATTGGACTTCGTTCTAGGGTCAATTTCTAGGCACCTCATCCTTTGGCCTATTTTTAGGCGTTCCGCCTCCTAACCTCTCGAAGACATTCACAAACATGTTAGGTTTATGCTCTTGTTCAAAAACATAAGGAAAGTTGTCATTTCCATTTAACGGGCAGTAAGGCAGATGTCCCTTTCACGCCTTTAGTTTTGAGGCCTATATTACTTTGCACTTCTCATTCTCTTCACTGATTTTCCTATTGACCTCGGAAGAAGCCCTGATGGAGGCATGTTAGGGGCATTGCATGCCAAGCTTCCATCTACTAGAGGAGGAGCTGCATGGTAAAGTTTTGCTCCGAATGCTTTTGTCGTTGCCTCTTTTGAGAGGTATGTCGACTCTTGCACCTCTCCTATCTTGAGTTCGACACTGGTTAGTCTTTGAAATGCTTTATTCTTTAAGATTTTTGTTGCTAGCTAATGATTTTACTATTGATGTCAAAATGGCATACACTCCATTATGAAACCAAACTGAAACTAGCCCGATCATCAAGGGTTAATCGATCATGATGAGTTGGTTATGTCAAGCTTGATTGATCATCCCAACTGCTAAGGTAGATCAGCTCAATTGGCACAATCTCCTACCACCTGTACTGTCTTGAATTTCAAACACTCATAACTTCTCACACTCGAAATTCTTTTTTCATATTGCTTTTACATTCTAAGTAAAATAAATTTTCAAGTACTATTTTCACTACATTTGTTTTAGTTAACATGTGTGAATCAAGTTAGAATATGCTAAAAAAATATAGTGATATATATCTACATTTTGCAGTAAATTCTACTTGCAAATTTTTTTTATATGTCAAACAATTTAAACGTACAATGCATCAATTCAATATTCTATTTTTCAATTATAGTCTAATTTTAAATCTTAATAGAATAAAACAACGGATTGGACTAGACAAGTCTACAATATTAGTAGGTTTCCGTGCCAATCTAGTCGAGTTTGGAAGACGGTCTAGGCAATGTGCTGACAAACGTGTGACACATTTTTTGTCAACAAACAAATGTTTTTTGTTATGATTTGTCCTATGTATTTTGTACTCAATTGTAGCCCAAGATATATTATAACTTAAGCAAGATAGGACCTGAAACAAGCAAGTGTACAGCTAAGTATGGTTGAGTTGTAGTAGGTAGAATAGTTGGTAGAAAAACACTTTTGTAAGGTACTAAAGAATGGCTATATATATTCCAGCTATGTAACACCAATGTTTTATGATTGAAATCTCTACCTTTCCTCATATTTGTTGTTCATATTCCATCAGTGGTATCAGACCCATAACTGGTCTTTGAACAACCTGCAAACCGGTAGTTTTTGAGAGAAAACCAGAGAGTTACCTTCACTGATATAGCCGAGTGTTTGGTGAGTGTTTGAAATAGCTTCAAGTGGTTTTTCTGCCCCATTACCTTCTGTGTTTACAGGGAAAAATTATGATTTTTGGGCTTAAAAAATGACAGCTTATTTGAAAGCCTATGATCTATGGGAAATCACAGAAACAGGAGTTGAGCCACCACCATTAAGAGCTAATCCATCCATTGCTCAGTTGAATCAACATAGTGAGGAGATAGCTAAGGAGTTCAAGGCTCTTTCTTACATTCAATCAGCCATTTTAGATGCTATTTTCACCAGGATTATAATATGTGAAACAATAAAAGAAGCTTGGGACAGATTGAAGGAAGAGTTCAGAGGCAATGAAAGAACCAGGCAAATGCAAGTGTTGAACTTCATAAGGGAGTTTGACACCTTTAAGATACAGGACTCTGAAACTGTGAAAGAGTTTGCTGATAGGTTGATGAAGGTAGTAAACCAGATAAGGCTACTGGAAGATGATTTACCAGACAAGAGGGTAGTGGAAAAAGTGTTGATAAGTTTGCTAGAAAAGTTTGAATCCAAGATCTCTTCTCTTGAAGACTCTAGAGACTTGGCTAGCATATCTTTGGCTGAGCTGGTGAATGCTCTTCAAGCCACAGTACAAAGAAGGTTGTTTAGGCAAGAAGAACAGGTTGAAGGAGCTTTGTTTGTAAAGGGAAAACATAAAGCTCAAACCAATTTTGGAGGGAAGAAACCACAAAACGAGAAGAAGGAGGTTGAAACCAAAGTCACAGGTAAGGATATAAAGTATCCTCCATGTCCTCATTGTAAAAGGAAAGGCCATTCTCCAAAGTGGTGTTGGTTCAGGCCTAGTGTATAATGTGGATCCTGCAAGTAGTTTGGTCATGTGGAGAAAGTCTGCAAAAACCAAAAAGAAAAAGAAGGAGATGTAGCGGCTAAAGTAGCAGAAGATAAGTAGGAGAAACACTTTTTTTTCAGCCATAAACTACAGAGTTAGCAGTAGGGTTGAAACTTGGTTGCTTGATAGTGGTTGTACTCATCATATGAATTCAAATTCAGACATCTTTGTGGAATTAAATGGTACATATAGATCAAAAGTTAAGGTGGGAAATGGAGAGTGTGTGGAGGTGAAAAAATTTTACAAAGTTTCAGTCCAAACTCCATCAGGTATCAAGTTCATTTCTGATGTTCTGTATGTACCTAACATTGATCAAAATCTGATTAGTGTTGGCCAATTGATTGAGAAGAATTACACCTTAATATTTGAGGATAGTAGCTGCACTATATTGGATTCAAACAACCTTGAGTTAATGACAGTAGAAATGAAGTATAGGAGTTTTCCTTCGAAATGGAAGAATGTTAACTCTCATGCTCTTACTAGTACTTTAATTGAATCTTCTTTGTGGCATAAACATTTTGGGCATGTCAATTATACTTCACTTAAAAATCTGAATGAACTAGAGCTTGTGGAAAACATGCCAAAGGTGAGTGATGATACTTGTGTCTGTGATATCTGTTAATTGGGTAAACAAACCAGGTTGTCTTTATCTAAAAATCAGTCTAGAAGAGCATTAAGTAAGCTGCAATTAGTCCATTCTGATATGTGTGGTCCAATGAAAACTTCAACCTTGAATGGTAGCATATATTTTGTCCTCTTTATAGATGATTTAACAAGAATGTGTTGGGTTTACTTTTTGAAGATGAAGTCTAAGGTACCTGCAGTGTTTCAAAAATTTAAAAGTCTTGTGGAGAATGAAAGTGATTGTATAATAAAAGTTATAAGAACAGACAATGGGACTGAATATACCAACAACTAGTTTAACAGATTTTGTGATGAAGTGGGAATCAAACACCAACTAACCATTACTTACTCACCTCAGCAAAATGGAATCTATGAAAGGAAAAATAGGACAGTCATGGAAATGGCCAGATGTTTGATGCTGGAGAAGAAAGTACCAAAAGAATTCTGGGCTGAGGCAGTGAACACAACCATTTATCTTCTCAACAGGTTACTTACAAAGGCATTGGATAAGTTAACTCCTTATGAAGTCTGGTGTGGAGTTAAGCCAAATGTTTCTCACTTGAAGGTGTTTGGAAGTATATGCTATACTCATATACCAGATGCAAAAAGAGACAAGTTGAGTCAAAAGGCTGAAACGGGTATCTAGGTTGGTTACTGTGATAATGCAAAAGGATATAGAATCTATAATCCTCAAACCAAGAAAATGATTTCCAGCAGGGATGTCAAGTTTGATGAAAACTCTTCATGGAATTGGGAGTCAAGTTCAGTGAATAAAGTTGAGGTTCCAAGACAGGTTCCACATTATGAAGATGCTGTCATCAATGAAGATGAAGCTGAAGCTGAACCTGATAGTGGATCAGATTCAGAGAATAAAGTGATAAAAACTAGATCACTTGAGGACATCTATGCTTCTTGTAATTTAGCAGTGCTAGAACTTTCAAACTTTACTGAAGCATCTGATTTTCAAACATGGATAGATGCAATGAAGGATGAGCTTAAGGTGATTGAAAAGAATGAAACATGGATAATGGTTGACAGACCAAAAAACAAGAATGTGATTGGAATAAAGTGGATGTATAGAACCAAAATGAATGTTGATGGTTCTATTAACAAGTTCAATGCTAGGCTAGTCGTGAAAGGCTATGCTCAGCAATATGGAGTCGATTTTACTGATACATTTGCTCCACGGCTAGGTTTGAGACAATAAGGTTACTGTTTGCCATTGCTGCTCAAAAAAGATGGAGGATATACCAGCTAGATGTGAAATCGAGTTTTCTTCTCTTGTTGTATTTGTAAAAAGTCCAGTTGACGTGATTCCCTTAATTGATGTCCATTAATAACCGGCAGAAGAAATAATCCCATAAGAAAATCACCTACATAAAATTGTGGTGAAAAAAATAATGCAACGGGTAAGTCACCCAAGACAGTTTCATCAAGTTCACATTCTGCTTTTATATCACGTAGTCGTTGT
>CAIGRT010141389.1:0-10748 GCA_903798405.1 Fraxinus platypoda
TTGACGTTAATTTGTTTGAATGTGTGGATGTTTATTATTGTTTAGATTGTTTTTCAATTAATTGACCATTATTTGAATTGTTAGTAAATTTTATTATTATCGAAAGATATAATAGAATTGTTAGCACGTAGTAATAAGTATTGTGAGGTTCGATAGATGATAGAGATTTACCTCTGTGCTTCGCATGGTTATTTTGATATTCTAGCTCGTTTAATACCTTCTTATATGTTGGTATCTTTTATAGAGATATAAAAATGTCACATATAGGATTAGATTTAATTGCTATCGAGAGAAGCTTTTAAATAAATTTGGAACTTCGATCAACTCGCATGATAACAATGAGTTATNAAATTTGGAACTTCGATCAACTCGCATGATAACAATGAGTTATTTTAATTGTGTGCTAAAAATGGATTAACAAAGGGGATTCTAAATCTTAGCAATACTTTTACATATTAGAAATCAAACTAGTTAAATTATTTTCTAATTTAATCGATAGTTTAAATATTAGCATAGAAAACTCAAACCCTATTTGTTATTCGATTACGGCTACTATTAATTAAAACTCTATTAAACATGTAGTCCCCGTGGGTTCGACACTTTACACACCACTATATTACTTAATCATGATCCCGTTCTCATGCGGGTTTTCAAACGATCACCCAGGAGCAAATGATTCTCCGAGTTGATTAAAATAGTCCCAATCGAACATCTAGCTAGACCCACTATCTCAAAAGGGAAGAAGTGATGTAGGTTGAGGGCACCTCAATATGGGTGCATCCAATCATTATTTTTTTCTCAAAGATCAGGCTGTCCAACCTGAGAACAATAATAAAGCCTACAAGCTTAGAAGGAAAACTGTACACTTCATCCTTCAAGATGAGGTATTATACAAGAGAGGTTTCTTGTCATCCCTCATCCGCTCATATCAGTGGACATAAAAACAAATGGACAAGAAACTTGAAAAAATGGCATTGCGTTGTTTAAAATGGGTAAATGTCGTTTTCGTGTAAGGGGTCTTAGATTCACTCTAAACTTTATCATCATTTTGAAAATGGTTAAGACAATTAAAAAGAGGTAAGATATTGTGTTCCACTATCTTGTATTGATTAACTTAATAGAATTTGGGGCAACAAGTTGATGAATTTAATATAATTTGAGGCAATGAATTGCTAGTATACAAATACTCAATTATGTGTCGATGTATCAACTTCCAAATAATAAATTTGGATCGAGAATGGTTTCTAAATATAAAATAAATGTATTTTCATAAATTATAGGCTCATACGAGAGGGCATAAAGACAAACAAACGTGAAATTGGTGAAAAGTGTACCTTGTCGTTTATAATTATAAACATCATTTTTGTGCACAGGTCGTGATTTCACTCCAAACACCCTTTCTTATATTTGAAAATATTTAAAACAATTAAGAAGAGCTAAGAATGTTCACTATCTTTTATTAATGAATTTAAGTCAATTTCGTTAGTATAAGGAACCTCAATCGCGTGTTGTTGCATGACCTCTAAGCAACAACATTAGAAGGGGCCTGATTTCTAGATGTAGCAGGAATTTATTTTCATCAATTCTTGTCTCGTATGAGTAGACTTGAAGAAAAATAGATATGAAATTCATGAAATCAACACCGTGTCATTTAAAATGGATATGTATCGTTTTGTGCACTGGGTTACGATTTTTGTCCAACATTTTCTATTATCTTTGAAAGCACTTGAACAATTAAAAAGAGCTAAGATATTGCATTACACCATCTTTTCTCGCTTAAAAAGATAACATATGATGTTTGGAGAGAAATCGAGAATTCATGCATAAAAATGACTGTTACAATTTTTATACAACAAGGTGTCATTATCATCAATCTCACGTCCCTTAGTCTCTATGTCGGCTTGTATGACTCTAGAATTGATAAAAATACATTCCTACTGCATTAATACACAGTGATCTATCCAAATTTTTTACTTAGATTTTTATATAGTGACACACAAGTTAGTATTCCTATACTAGCGATGAAATTAACTCAAATTCTAACAAAGACTTCACGATAAGATAATGAAACACATGTTGTCATTTTTTTAAAAGAGAAAAGTGTTTTCGATGATAACAGAGGATGTTTTTGAGTGAAATTGAGAGCGTGTTCAAAAAAATAACACTTCACCATTGTAAATGACACATGGTGGTGTTTTAAACATTTTCATGTCGTTTGTCTTTATTCCACCTACATGATCCTAGAATTGATGAAATACATTCATATTACATTTAGACACTGCAATCGATCCAAAGTTGTTACTTAGAGATCTTTGAAGCGACACACGAGTAAGTATCCCAACTCTACTAATGAAGTTAACTCAAATTCCATTAAAGTGACATACAAGATAGTGAAACCTAATTTCTTATATCTTTTTAGTTTTTAACTTTTTTCAAAGGTAGCCGAGAATGTTTGGAGTGAAATTTTGACTATGTGCATAAAAATGAAATGTACCATTTTCAAACGAAAATCTGCCGAATTGATGAAAGTACATTCCTACTACATTAGGACACCGTGTTCGATCTAAAGTTGTTACTTAGAGGTATACGCAATTACACACAGCAAGTATCCCTATACTAGCAAAAACCTTAATACAAATTCTATTAGAATGTTTACAATGTTTTACTTGTCAAAGATAATCGAGAATGTTTGGATCAAAATCAAAAACTCGTGAACAAACGACATTTCCCATTTTTATATGACAGGGTGTCATTTTCATCAATTTCACATCCCTATGTCTCGTATCACCCTAGAATTGATGAAAATACATTTCCACTATATTAGGATACCATGCTCAATCCAAAGTAATTGCTTACATTTCTATTTAGTAAAATGCGAATTAGTCTCTCTATACTAGCTACGAAGTTAATTCAAATTCTATTAAAGTCGTAAATACGAGACAGTGACATGCATGCAACATCCCAACATTTTTTTTTCTTTTTTATTTTTAGTTTAAACATTTTCAAAGATAATTGAGGATGTTTGGTGTGAAATCAAGACCCCGGGCACAAAAATTACACTCACGGTTTAAATGATAGGGTACCATTTTCATCTATTTTAGTTAGACATGTCAAAACAAAGGGGCAAACCGGAACCAGCCCACCATCAAGCTAAACCGGCACGAGCCCGATAGTGCTATCAACCTGGACCATGCTAATTTCCGGTCCGAATAAAGCCCGCACCATAATATATTATAGAAGACCGAATTGGGCAATAAGCCCGCCACTGTGACGGGTCGATTAAGATCTTGTTAGGACCACACGGTCTATTTACTTTAAAATTTGAGGAATAGAAGTAAATTTTGTCTTTATTACAGATCTTTGGAATTTGAAAAAAGTTTAAGGCCTACCTTGTCAATGGCAGATATTTGACAGGTGAAAGTGGGTAGTAGTAGGCTAGTAGCTCATTTATAATAATACAAAAATCATTTGATTGACAAATGACAAGCCTACCATTTTAGGCTTGTCAATTCTCATTTAATAATGGTTGTCATTGATACGCCATATAATAGAAGAAGATAGAGTGTGGAGAGAGAACTTTCTCTCTCATCTTTAACTATTTTTTTTTTTTTTTTGCTTTTTGTATATTATTTTTACATGGGTCCATTGGTTAACCGTTGGGTCTTTGTACAAAAATCGGACCGGCCCAATATTATAGATAGGCAACTCATGAACCAGCCCAATCGGGTATGGGCCGGTCCATTTGTGGGTGAGCTTAGCTGGGCCGAGCATGCCCACCCATTTTGACATGTCTAATTTCAGTGGTTTAAAGTGTCCTTAAAAGACAACAGACATGTACAATTATATTGTAACTACTAAACACTACCAACAAGACACTAAAACCATCACCACACCAATGCATCACCTAAATCACCAATATTCTTTCAAATTTTTCAAAATCACCATAAAATAGTGAAGATAATAAATTTACCTTACAAAATCAACAAGATTCTTCAAATGTTAGCAAAATGTGTGTTACAACTGAACAAAAGATTTTGAAGGGAAGACTTTGTGAAGGCTTTACTTTAATTCTATCTTCAACCAGAATCACATACTCAAATGAGTTTTCCAGTCTACAATCGTACGAAATGATCATATTAAATATGCATATAAATGGGTCTTCCTTATTAAAATGCAAAAACCTGATGGCTCCATTGATCGCTACAAAGCAAGTCTTAGCAAAAGGGAGAAAAATAAAATATAGGAAAATAAAACAATCAAAATGTCCACATGAGATGTTTTTCAATAGGATGTTCTCTAGGATGAATAATGGTTCAACACATAATAGGGACAAATTTTAGGTTGAGTATTTATAATATGAAGATTTATGTGTTGTTTGGGATTATAAAAAGGCTGAAAATCACGAAGTAGGGTTTCACCCGAAAAATAGGGTGCTCGAGCGGACATCAAACTGTGAGTCTCTGCAAAAACTGTTCGAGCACTCACTTATTATTCTTCGAACGCTTTTGATCCATACTTGATCTTCTTGAATCAATATTAAGTCCTTCCAAAGACACTTCCAACCCCCAACAACTTAACAACATTTTGGACATGGAACTTATCAATAAATTTGGACCTAACAAACTCCCCCTATGATATTCTGTGACAAAATTATTTATTTAATAATAAACAATGAACACATTTTAATTCCTATCAACTTAATGACTCAAAACCAAAACTTCATCTCAATTGTTTTGTCATATCTGTTTTCTGAAACAAATCAACTAAAAAAATACCACGTATAAAATTATGTGGAAACTGATAAAAATTAACATGTAACAATTGAGATAGAATCACTCAAAATATTTTATGAGTAAACTTAACATGTACCGAGCTAGCAACATCAATATGATAAAATCCATCAAAATATTTTACCAATAAACTTAGTATATACCGAGCTAGTAACATCAAAATATGATATCAACATTATACAAAACCCCATATATAATATCAATATATACTAATCAATGTTTGCTAGCCATATATCCAAATAACCAAATGTTCTACTACTCTAATACTCCCCCTAAATCAATACCACTCTCCCTTTTTTTGTCATGAATAACAAATTGTAAACAACAACATAATCTAAATCGCCATCAGTAGCCGCCTCTGAGTCATGAAACCCACTTGAAATAAACGATGCGAGAACTCATCAACCACCTCAAACCCAACCTAACCACATAAACTCATCAAAAATTTTGAAAAAAAATAGAAATTGGGGAAAAGTGGAAAATTACCTTTGATTTTTCAACATGACTGTTTGTAATGATCCTCCACTTAATATATGTCGTGAATTTGCCAGAGTGATGTGATTTGTTTGAGTTTTTTAAGATGGAGAAATAAGATTTAAGTTGAGAGGTATTTTTTTTTTCTGTTTAAATGCAGCTTCGTGTATATTCAAAATCACGTGATAACAAAAATATACATTTAGTCACTCATACCAGTATAATTGATGAACACTGTAATATTCCCATACAACTCATTTTAAACTTATTTAGAGTACAAAGTAAAAAGGACCCATGTGTGAAATGTGCAACCAATATCTTGTGATTAAGACTCAAAACTTTAATTTTATGAGAAATGATATGTATAAGTAAATCACGGGTTAATGAATATTTTCCTCAAATAATGAAAGTCAAACCCAGCGCTCTAAAACCTATTAAACAAAGATAGATCATATTTAATTTTTATATAACTTTTTCTCTCCTTGTCTGTGAGCATATCATTTCTTCTCTCATCTTGTGTACATTTTTCTCTATTAAACTTTCTAAATTACCATTGTAGCAAGATTTAAGTCGATAACTCTTACGTCAGATGACTTTAGGACACTAGATTTTAGATACTCTAGTAGACCTAATCATTGGAGTCATAAAGGCTACAGAATTATAAGATGTATCACTTTTTCTATTAACATAGGATTCAAATATTTTGAAGCTCGTTACTGTTTTCTTTTTGGAGAATATGCTAGAGCTTAAGTCATAATCAAAGCTCAATTCATATTCAAGGTTACCCTACCCCACTGATGACTACCATTTCGAATCTCACACATACGGTCAACACTCACACACAAGTGCTTAGTATATGCAATGCACATGATACATGAAGAAACATATACCAAATACTCCAAAAAAGTTATAAACAAGGCAATGGAAACTTTAGTTATCATTCATTCACTTTATTAGTACTCGGTCACAAGATAATATGTTAAATGAGATCACTTGAAAGTGTTATAACATCGAAAACCCCCTTTCCCTTTTTTCTTTTTCGTTTATTAAAAATAAGATAAAAATACGTTAGAGAGAAAAAAATTAGAGTGTATGTATGAATATGTAGACACCATGAACTTGTAAATGTATGTATTTAAAGACCTACTCAAGGAGGTACACAAATACTTTTACCTTTAAGAGAAACATGAGCAATACCGTAATTTAACATTTTAATCTATGAGTTCACTTTTTTTACCCAAACCTTCCTAGAAGAAGAGATAATCTTAGTCAAATAGGTCATTATCCCAGTCAAGTGACTAACATGATGAGTTAAGAACCTAACCCAAGTAATGATGTCCTGTTTGTTGTTCTTAACCAAGAGCTTGTGGCACCTAAGTCTTATGTGACCTAACTCACCACAATTAAAACATGTAGGAATAAACCTAGGGGAAACTCTAGGTTTTAAGTTTAGGAATTTTTGGTGGAGTAACCCTATATGTCACATAAATGATATCTGTCCTAGGATATTCTTCTTGGATTTGATAATTCCTAAACTCTTAGTGTTGATAGAAGCACATACAAATATAGTTTTAGAAGAGGTAGCTGGGTGAGAACTTGTTTCATTAAAGCCTAAACCTCCCCTACTTCCAGTTGGTTTGTTCAATCCCAAGATGTTATCAAATTTCTTAGATGCAGGAGAAAAAGAGCGAAATTGTGCATCGGATTTCTCCAGTTCACTCATAAGAGTCTTGACATATTTTATGGGGAATCTTTCACAATCTTCAACTTATTCACACTTCTAATTGACTCCTCAAGTTTGTTCTCTAGTCTATCATTTTCTAACTCAAGATCATGCATTTTCTTAAAGGCAGACCTATTAAGCTCCTTCAATTTAAGGCTCTCCTCAAACATGTGGTTATATGCCACTTGGATATACCTTCATCTTCTGATTCTTCCTGAGTAGAGTGAGATTTCTCTATGTCCTCAACTTTCTCATCCTCCTCCTCCACAGGTTCACTCTTAACTATAGAAGTAAAAGTCATATAATTTAAACCATTCTCATAATTAGAATTCTCACTTAGATTATTGGAGCTCGATTCATCATCCGTATGAGTGACATTCATAGCTTTACCTTAGGTTTTCTTGTAACTTGGGCACTCATCTTTTAATATGTCCAAACCCCAACACTCATGACACTTAACCAATTGAGACCTCTTCTTGACATTCCTAATATCTTTCTTCATTCTTTAAGCATTCCTGTATTTACTAGAGCCACCCTTAAACTTCTCAAAAAGTCTCTTATTGTTCTTACTTTCTTATCTTTTAGAGTGTCATCATACGCCTTATCACTAGTCTCTTCCTTAATAGTTCGGATAGCTAGAGATTTTTTTTTCTTAGATTTGTAAGTTTGGAAAGACCCTACAAGTTCTTCCATCTTAACTAGATCTAAGTCTTTGCTTTACTCAATCATCATGACTCTAGGTCTAAAACCTTTCAGATAGAGATCTTAAAAACTTTTCTAACTATTTTGGTCTCTTGAATTTGTTAACCTAGGTTAAAAATAGAATTCATTATGTCATTCAATTTATTATAAAACTCATCAAAAGATCATCATCTTTCATTTTAATTTCCTCAAACTTAGTAGTCAACATTTGTAGCTTAAGATTTCTCACGATCTTAGTTCTCTCGTGTGTGGTTTCCAGAATGTCCAATGCTTCTTAGCAATCACACAGATAAAGGCACATTTAAACTCATGAGATGATATAGCCATAAAGATGGCATATACATCTTTACTATCTAATTACACTCAGCAAATTCATCTTTAGTCCAAGTAAAAACTTCTTTAGGAGTAACTACACTGGCAATAGATGTAGATGGAGTTATCCAACCCTTGTCCACATTCACCTAAACTTTCTTATCCATAGATTTTAGAAAAGCTTTCATTTTAGCCTCCAGTAACCATAATCGCTTCCATCAAAGTATGGATGAACGAATAATAACCGACTTATCTAGACTACTGGATCAAGAATCAAATTTAGAATCTGATACCAATTGAAATAACAAAGGTTAGACCCAATTAACACCTCGAGGGGATGGAAAGGTATAATATGTAGAATTAAAAATTAACCAATAATAACATGCAACAAGTCACAAATTATTAGTTATAGATGAATTATCACAAATTATTAATTTTAGATGAATTAAGAATAATTTATACCGTAGCAATCAATCAAGCATAAATATTAAGACAGTAAAATAAAGAACATCGAGAATTGTTTACAAAGGAAATACACCTGAAGAACTCTTCAACATAAAAAATATCTAGGCACACGTGCAAGTAAATAATCCACTAGAAAAGATTAAACTTACAATAATGGTTCATACACAACTAAACTTTAGTAGACTTTGACCCATAACCTATAATCGCCGAAGATTTCCTCAGTTGTACGCTGCAGCCACCAGTACCAATTCCAGTTCCAGCTCCAAAACCTGCGGACTTCTTTTCTCCTCGTGGATCACCAAGAACAAATCCATTCTTCACAAACCGAAACTCCGATCACGTTTTCGGATCTTCTGAATTCTAAAAGAAATTTCGTAGCGGATTTAGCGATGTTTTGATCTTTTGGTATTTCGATCTTATAGTTGAGGCAAGAGAAACTTGGAATCAATGTATATTTTTCAATGGGATGTTCTCCATGATGAATAATGGCTCAACACGTAATAGGGATAGATTTTGGCTTGGGTATTTATAATATGAAAGTTATGGGTTGTTTGGGATTGTAGAAAGGCTGAAAATTGCAAACTAGAATTTCACCCAGTAATTAGGGTGCTGAAGTGGACATCGAGCAGTCAGTCCATGCAAAAATTGCTTGAGCGTTCACTTGTCATTCTTCAAGCACTTTTGGTTGAGTTGTTATAGTTCTATCCTTGTTGTAGTCGAGATTTTGGTATAAATTTTAGTTGTGACTAAGAATTTTGTAAAATCAAAACTTTGAGGAATGTAACTTTCAAGTCTTAACCTATGATGCGATGCATCAATAAGTGTTTTGGAAGGTAGAATTGGAGACTAAGCATGTAACAAAATTATATGAATAATATCATAAATTTTAATGAAAAACTGTTATAATTTACAAATTCAGAATTTTAATTTTATTATTATTGAAATTTGATTTTTAAAAAAAGACAATTATTATTTGAAATTAAATCAAATAATTGTAAACAAACTACACCCCTTAAAAGTCCACTCTATCAATGATCCTAGTCACCTTTTTCACGTCTATGTTCAAGTCCATGGCAATATTATTCACCCTTGGTAGATATATAGACGATTGTCAAAAATATTATTCATGGTATTTTATTATTTTTTAGTATTGCTTTCTTATTAATTTAATTACATAAATATACTAATACGATTATTTTCTTTATAATTTTTCAATCCAATAATTAAAAAATTTAAATTCTATACTAATCATTGATCACTCTACAATCAAATACCTAAAAAGACAAAGCATATTATCAAAAAGAGAAAATTACAAAAAGAAAAAAAGAAAGTGAGTTAGAACCAGATTTTTTAATTTACCATTTCAAAAATCAGATTTAGAGTGCGTTTATACAAAAGTCTTATGATAATTCAATACTAATAATTATATTATAAAATTAAATTAATTTATATACCTGCCCTACCTCCATTTACTCCACTCCCACCAAATTTCATTCCAAAGCCTAATTACATTCGGCTTTCCCCTATCTCTCTCTCTTCCCTCACACATGGATCGTCTAATTACTTTCGGCTTTCCTCTCTCTCTCTCTCTCTCTCCCCCCTCACACATGGATCGTCATCGTCGGAGACCAACCTCGAGAACTGCCATGCAGCGGTACTCTTCGCTGTGAAGCTTACCGTACGACACTCAGTTGTCTTCCATCTCCCATCTCTCTCTTCATCGCACGCCACGTCCCCATCGCTCTCGTGTCTCTCTCTTCGCTATGTTGCTCAAAGAAGCTAAGCATAGAAAGCCACACCACTTTGAAGTGCTGATCTCAGTGCTACAACAATGTTCACAGCAACGTACAACGGCACTTTGAGATTACGAGTTTTAGTCGGTGCTTTTGTTTCTATTTCTATTTCAGATTGTGAGGTGCTGGTGGCAGTGTAGCGGTGAGGTGATGCAACATTTTAGTTTTTGTTTCTATTTTTGTTTGTCAATTTCAAATTGGGGTGGTGGCAGTGTGGCGTGTCAAATTTTTAGATTTTGTTTCTGTTTGTGAGCTTCATATTGTGAAGTGGTGGTGGTTGTGATGTTGGCTGCGGTGGTAAGGTGGTGGTAATGTTGGCGATGTTGGTTGACACGACCCGTACCAAGTCCCCCTAATGGACCCGACACCTGTCGTGCGCCGATGATAAGTGCCAGCTTCGCACTGGACCCATCACCAAGGCAACTATAACTATACTTCAATTGCATGGTCTCCTTTGACCAATAAAAAAACCCTTTTTCGTTATTATTA
>CAIGRT010141392.1:0-13280 GCA_903798405.1 Fraxinus platypoda
AGATGCGTTGGAAAGATAACTCAATAGGTTACAACTTTGCTACAGATATAATATTTCAATTCGAATGTTTTCTATGTCAACCATGAGTCTCAATATGAGACTGAAAATCCTGAGCATAACTTTTTTCGGTTGGAAATTGATGTGTGATCATATTTTGCCTATATTTTATCCTTTTGACTTCTTTCTTCATCCAATTGACTTCTAGTACTCTCGAATCTTCATTGTGAGGTTCGACACAATTTTTGAATATTTACACTTTAGTCCCCGAACTTTGGATTTCTTACAATTTAGCAATCTTCTTCAATTTTCCCAATTTTCGCTTATTTCCTTCAATTTAATCAACCTATATTATAACATCAAAATACCCATTAAAACGCTCTAAAACTCGTAGAAATTAGTTAAATATCAAGTTTATANCTTCTCCAATTTTGCCAACTTTTGCTTATTTTCTTCTTTTTAATCAACCTATATCACAACATCAAAACACACATTAAAACGCTCTAAGATTCGTAGAAATTAGTTAAATATCAAGTTTATATTATAACTAAAGTATGAGTGAAATACACTCATCAAGTTACACTTTATTTATTTTTTTTTTTTATAGAAAATAGAGATAAAAAATAAGATATACGTAATCAATGGAAAAAAATGATTTTTATTTATGATTCTAACGTTCATACAAGGGAAAAAGAAATATAAATATTGAAAGAAACAGAAACTACATATTAATATTTTTTGTGAAAATCTTTCAAAATCGTGGGATGAATGAAAGACAAATTTTGAAACTTTATTATAGTACTTTTTGTCTAAAAATTAGTATCATGTTGACTTTTATAAGGGTCTTTAACTATTTGAGTACTCCAAAACTTATAGAGACTTCTAAAATTTTTTAATTGAAGACATCGTGACTTTTAGAAACTTTTTCGATTGAATACACCTCGACCTTTAAAAAGAGAGTCTCGACAAGTACCCCTAAACTTTTTAAATTCCAATTATTTTTATTTTTATTTTTATTTTTTCAAGTCCTAATTGAATACTCTTCTAAGATAACAACAGTGCTCAAATTAGTAACAAAAGAAAAAATAATCTTTATAATAGAATTATGTATATTAATTACACCATTTGATTAATGAAATTTTTCTTTCAATTATTATATACATCGATATATTCATGTAATGTAATGAAGTGATTAAATTGAAGATATATTGTATTAGCAGCATTTCCATCAATTTGAGAGATAAAAGGTGACAAAGTGATGAAATTTGAAACTAAATTAATGTTTTAGCTCAATTTGAAACTAAATTAAAGTTTAATGATCTAATCGAGATAAATTAAATTTAATCGACTCAATCGAATTATTTCTCAAAGTTTAGTGACCTCAAAATCTATTTACCAACAGGTCCCTATCAACTGTCGAACGGAACCACTCATGCATTGGGGAAGCCCCACCCCTCCACCGTCTCGAAAATTCTCCACCGCAACCCCCCTCTCATCTCGAGCCTTCATATTCCGCTCATCAACTCATCTTCCCTCTGCCACCGCCTGCCGCCAGAATGAGTTTCGCATTCCCATGTACTCAATTTCCATTTGTAACTTTATCTATATACAAACGCAGTCTTCCGTCCGGCCACCATCACCTGGCATGGAAACGCCGCCGTATCAAACTCCTGGCTGTTCACAATCAGCTTAATCCCTCATCTTCCCCCTTTGATACCCTCTTTCAAAGCTTGCTCACACAGTTCTCTTCTGTAAATACCCTCGACTACCTCGCTCCTACCCTCGGCCTGGTCTCCGGCCTCACCCTCTTTTTCTTCTCAAAATCCCAAAAATTGTTATCTGGTACGAAGAATTTTGATAAAGATATTGGGGAATGGATTTTATTTACGAGCCCGACACCGTTTAATCGGTTTGTAACACTACGCTGCCCTTCAATTTATTTTCAAGGGAGTGAATTGCTTGAAAATGTTAACGAAAAGCTTCTTAATGAGGACAGACATTTCGTGAGATTGAACCGTGGGATAATTCTTAATGAAGTGGAGAATGATCGTGAATTTGATGAGAAATTTGTATATCAGAGGGTTTGTGTGAACGCAGAGGATGGTGGGGTCGTGTCCCTGGATTGGCCGGCGAATTTGGACTTGGAGGAGGAGAGCGGATTGGATACAACCGTGTTGATTATTCCAGGGACTCCGGAGGGGAGCAATGAAAGGAAAATTAGGGAGTTTGTGTACGAGTGTTTGAAGACCGGACTTTTTCCAGTTGTAATGAATCCAAGGGGATGTGCAGGATCACCATTGACCACTGCACGGTAAGTTTAGTTGAAATTCTTCACTTTCTAATTCTGTTGTGCACATTGCAAAAATGCTTTAACTCCATGTGACGGAGTACAATTTGCTCATTTAAGATTGAGCATCGGCTTGAGAATGAGCTTTATTAGTATATATACTAGTCTGTTGAGCTTGATTTTAGATCTTACTTTTTGATCCAAGCTTGAGCAACTTGTTCAATGGCCAATTTTTGGTAGACTTAATTAGTTTGTTAATAAAGCTCAAGCCGCCTTTAGCGTACAAGCTTAACAATACATCCATATTAGCTTATTCTAGTGCTTGAGTGACTACTCATGAACATCGAAACATTGAGTAGATCAAGCCTAATCATTGTCTTAATTAACACAGAAGTTTAGTTTCTGTGACCTAATCATTTTTAATCTAATTAGATGAGAAAAAACTAGGAAATTTCTGTCAGTAAGTAGTTAGTAATTTGCGTTGGCCATCAAGCGTTCTATTATAATTCAGGATTGGATCCAGATCTATTTGGCAGATTCTTTTTCCTTCAGCGTCCTATCTTAATTTACAAATTATTTTGGTAGCATTCTAATGATGGTTGTCTTTTGGTAATAATAGGACATTACAGATTTAGCCCCCATTTGTCTCTCATTCTTTCAAAACTCTTTTTTCTACGTACTTATCTTTAACTACATATTCACACAATAAAATATTCTACACGTAAATTTAAAACTTTTCCCTACTTTTTAACCACACGTTCTCCAAAAATTCACTATTCAAAACAATGTTTTTCCGAAAAAAAAAAAATGGCCACCAAACAAGGCCTTAGATATTCAATTTTGCTTTCTCACTGATGGCAGCCTGTGGTTTATAATTTGATAGACTGAATCATGGCTCAAATATGAAATATGCATCGTATTCAATGCTCGTATGAGTTAGTAGAAAACTTATGTTATAAAATTACGATGTATGCACGTCTTAGAAGTTCTTAAGTTCAATATCTGGTTTTGTACTGTAAATTTTCTACAACTTCCCTGGCTTGGTGAACAAAGTTGTTTGAGTAGTTCTAATTGACTTGAAAGTGCATTTTTGAAAGGAATTTTTTTCTTTCCGAGTAACAATAGAAACCTAAGTTATTTTGAGTAGGTGAACTAGTTACATTTGACGGGTGCAATCAGGTAAAATAAAAAGGAGAAGAAAAATGTTGATCATTGAGCTTCATGTTCAGGTTCCTAATTGAGAAGATTCTTTCATTCCTGGACTGGCAAAACAAGCTGATAGTAGCACACTACTTCGTTTATGTAGGTTATTTACAGCTGCTGACAGTGATGATATCTCCACAGCCATACAGTGCATCAACAAAGCAAGGCCATGGACAACATTTATGGGCGTTGGTTGGGGTTATGGTGCTAATATGTTGACGAAGTACTTGGCAGAAGTTGGAGAGAACACGCCTCTTACAGCTGCGACATGCATAGACAATCCTTTTGACTTAGAGGAGGCTACAAGGATCTCCATGCATCACGTTGATTTTGATCAGAGTCTCACGAGCGGGTTGATAAGTATACTGCATAGAAACAAGGTTTTTATTCATATACACAAGCTCTTACGCTTTATTTTTGTTTTTAAAAAAGATCCATCTGAGCATTTTATGCTAGAAGTTTAAGCTATATCTATATCTATAATTGTAATGTATAATCTATTCATAATATATTAAGTGTCCCATGAGATGAAAATCATTTATAGACGATTTTATCCAACCTATATTTATGATATTTCAATAGTACCCTTCATACGTTAATTAAACTCTTCATTTCATTTTGTTCTAAATGCCGACTTTATATTCAATGTATCCATTTATGATAATAAGTCCTTTCATAATTCTTAAATACACGTTTAAACTTAATTCACCTTCTATAAAAATGCACACATCAATCCATTGGTGGATTAGTTAATTGTGGGTCTCAATAATTAAATTAAATTTGCTATCCACCAACGAATTGATGTGCCATGCTTAGCTTATTGCTTAGTAGTTCATTGTGGGCGTTAGATATTATGCATAGATCATTTTTTTTTTCATTTCTCTTACTTTCTTAGTGATTGTTGATGAATTAAATGCTGTACAAACTTCCCTAGCTTTCTATTGATGTTTTTGTAGGACACTAGACACCTTGAAAATAGAAAGCAATACTTGATGCATGAAATTGTAATTTTTTATTATTTGTTACATTTTTGTTGTATTCGTTGCATTGATCCAATATCTAAAGTAACATTTTTACAGGACTTCAAAAAAAAAAAGGAACGACGTGGGTGGCACGTCGATCACGTCTAGTCCTAAACGGAGAAAAATTAATGTGATATGGCATGAAATGATTGACCATTCAGTACTTGATGTGCATTCTGTAACTATGACTTTCAGGAATTATTTCAAGGTCGTGGAAAAGGATTTGATGTTGACAGAGCTTTGTCTGCCTCATCCATTCGAGATTTTGAAAAAGCAGTATCCATGGTGTCGTATGGATTTGACTCCATTGAAGATTTTTATGCAAACTCTAGCACGCGAGATGTAGTTGGCAAAGTGAAGATTCCTGTTCTTTTTATACAGGTCTTATTTGATTTCTTTGATTATATGCTGCTTTCATGCTCAAGTAGCCTATATATTCACGTGTTATTGGTAATGTTTCTTGAGTTAGTGAATGCGGTTTGTAGTTCTTCTGCCAAATCTAAATATTAAGTATTAGTTACAAGCAGAAATCTTCATTCCATTTAACCTTTCTTCACTAGATGTCTACCATTTGCTTAAGTAATTAAATTTCCATTGACTCTTTAAAGGATTTTATTACTTCTTAACAGTTCCAATACTAGTTTGCCTGTTTCATTTGCTGTTTCTGTTCCTTACATACAAGTTTATTTTGTTGGTGATATCTGTATCATTATCTACTGTTAGTCATTTTGCTTATAGGACCACCCTCTCTCTAACTGTTACTGGTCTAAGGTGTTTGTTATCATTTTGGTATGATATATTAATCATTGTAGTTTTATTTCCAGAATGATGATGGGACAGTTCCTCTGTTCTCCATTCCACGAAATTTGATTGCAGAGAATCCTTATACCAGCCTTCTTCTGTGCTCTTACTCACCATTTAGTAAAACTACGAATGGCAGGTCGACGTTCTCTTGGTGCCATCACCTTATTATTGAGGTAACTATAATTACCATATATATCTGATATATAAAAGTCTAGTTTCCTACGATGCGTCTTCATCATACGATTGCCAAAATGCTTATATGCAGTGGCTCACAGCTGTGGAGCTTGGACTTTTGAAGGGTCGCCATCCACTTCTGAAAGATGTTGATATCGCTATAAATCCTTCAAAGGGTTTATCATTGGCAGGAGGTAGATCTTTTGGTAAGAGTGATAGAATAGACAAGCGCTTGAATCTTCCTAATACAGACAGAATAGACAGCCATTCCCTCAACCTTATATTAGAGACTCTTGAAGAAAACAATATTACAGCTGGCATCCAATCAAAATCTAGACAAGAATCAAGAGGACCTGAACTCAACATGAAAAGATTGAAACAAGAGAGTAATGGTTTAGAGAACCAAAGCAGTGCTGTTAATGCTGAATTAATAGAAGATGGAACAAATCCTGTTGATGATGAAAGAGGCCAGGTGCTACAGACTGCAGAAATGGTTATTAATATGGTTGATGTGAATATTCCGGGCACTCTGTCAGAAGAACAGAAAAAGAAGGTAATTGTCATGAATTGGTATTTTTTTACAATCACGCATAGTTCTGCGTCTCTGACTAGTTTGTAGGCTCTCTGTGTGATAGAATTAACTGCTAGCACCATTCTCGTGTTTGTATGGAGAGTATATGTAGATTATCTGCATTGAATTAGTATCTTATACTCATACCGAGTTGCACCAATAGGAGCCTGGCAAGTGTGGACGAACAAACGACTAATTGATTATTTGATCTACGGTTCCATTCGGTTGAACTGTTGCTGGAAAGATTGGGGCAGGGATGGGACCTTTACATGTTGTTTGGTGGGAAGGAAAATGTTGGGGTTTGCTAATCCTTCCTAACCATAGTTTCCAATCCATCCTATTGGGGAGGAGTTGCCAAGATTCGGCTAATCAGATTGGAACACCCTAACTTATTGTAGTAATACATTCACTATATTCTCACATTCTTGGATGTAATACCAGGCTGAAACACTTTGAAGTTTCTGAAATTATTAACTAATAAAAATGAGTGGTGGATTAGTGGGTACTAGTTGTGGATCCTATGATATGTGTGGTTAAAATTAAGTTTTACTTTGACCAATTTTAGGAATACATCACCATCTCCTCACTCTCCCCCTTGTAAGTTAGCCCTTAAATCTCTGAGAAAAAGGTTGCATGTAGAATTGTTCAAGAATATAGATATCTAGGAAGATGATATTTGATCTTTGGTATTCATCAAGTGTTAATAATTATTTGGTAACCATGTTCAGGTCCTGAATGCTGTGGGTCAAGGGGAGACACTGATGAAAGCTTTGCAAGATGCTGTGCCTGAAGATGTCCGCGAAAAGCTTACAACTGCTGTTTCTGGAATTTTGCAGAGTCAAGGGTCTAATCTAAAATTTGAGAGGCTTTTAAGTTTGGGAAACATATCTGACGTGGCAGCAGGATTAAACTCAAAAGTACTAGAAAAAATTAGAATTGCAAAAGGAGGTGATGATGGTCACTCTCCCGATCAGCAGAGGAAGAAAAATCATTTCGGTGATGGTTCTGGTAAAGTCCTCCATAGCTCAGACAAGCCTCCAGGAGTTTTGGAATCAGAATTTCAGTCGTCGGAGAATTCACAGAAACCCATTGACACAGGTCAATTTCGACCTACAAGTACTAACACATATGATGATCCAGGCTCAGAGAAAGTGGAGATGAATGACGTGGGGAATGATCACGAAAATACACAATTCTCCCAAGTAAATGCTGTGAAATCCTCTGATGATGAGAATACGCGGGAAACAAGTGATAGTCCCGAGTTATCCAATCAGTATGAAGGGCCTGGTAGCACTGAGGAAATTGTTTCAGAGCAGAAGAAACTGCAAAAAGACGGCATTAAAAATCAATCAGACCTGGAGGAGGAGGAGAACAATAAACAGAAAATTGATCTTCCGACTGATCAACATAAGGTGGGGGAATCCAGTCCAACAGCGGATAAATCCTCAGCTCCATCTTCCATTTCTGAGAATCAACTGACAGAAAACGATGTGGAAAATAATCAGAAAAAGGAAGAGAAAGGTGGACAGCATGTTTCAAATCAAAATATCCCCAGTCCAACAGACGATAAATCATCAGCACCATCTTCCATTTCTGAGAATCAACTGACAGAAAAAGATGTGGAAAATAATCAGAAAGAGGAAGAGAAAGGTGGGCAGCATGTTTCAAGTCAAAATACTGATGGTCCCCCAAGCTTCAGTGTTTATGAGGCATTCGATGCCTTAACAGGGTTTGATGATTCCACTCAAGTTGCAGTTAATAGTGTATTTAATGTAATTGAGGACATGATTGATCAACTGGAGGTGGAAAAAGACGGTGAAAATGAGGTCAAGGACCTGAAGGAAGGGTCTGTTTCGGAGAATCCTTGTGAGAATGATGACCACAAATCGGAGAAGATGGAAAATAGCAAGAATGAGTTGAGCATATCTTCTGGTAGTTTAAATGATGTTCATTCCTATGATCCACCAGACTCTGAGGAAAGAAATAAACAACATATTAAATTTGATGGACATCATAGTGATAGTTCCTGGTCAAATGACACAGAGAGCCAGTTTGGTAAAGATAAAGCAAGCGGTCTTCTCTACACTGGTACAGAATTTTCGTCTACGAATATTAATAAATATTTGAATGGCAGTCCACAAGAGGTTCCCAGTTATTTAACTGCTTTTCCATATGGAGATCCTTTATACAAGGAATCCCTTAAGACATACCTTATGTCAAAGGTGAGGAATAGCATGCCACCATCTCTGGATACATCATCTACTTTATATCTTGACTACATCCCAGAAGAAGGTCAGTGGAAGCTTTTGGATCAAGCAGAAGATAATGGTGCTTCTGTTGGTGAATTTACTTCCCATCAAGGTGATAATACAGAAAATCGGATGGATATTAATTCAAGACAGAAGGATACTGATGATATCATTGAACCGTGGTACGCAATATTGGATGCTGAAAAACAATATGAACAAGATGAAGATTGCAGGAAAACAAACAAGGTCGATGACAATATTGAAATTGACGGGGACAAATTTGATAAGTCTATGATTTTCATTAAAAGTATTATATTGGGATCTTTAAATGTTGAAGTTAATCGTAGGATCGGTGCTGCTGACATGGAGGAATTGGAGCCTAAACTTGCCAGAGATGTAGAGCATGTTGCAAATGCTGTATCTCTGGCTGTGGGACATGGTAAAGGTCATGACAATACTTTGGAGATATCCAACACCCTTTGTGGGGAGAATATAGTACAATTTATTTCATCTGCTATGCAGGAGACTGAATATTTAAGCAGAGTACTGCCTGTTGGGGTTATTGTAGGCTCCAGTTTGGCTGCAGTGAGGAAATTCTATGATGTAACTTCAGTGGATTGTAATGGCAGTGATGACGTAGGCCTTGAACGGGTCAGTGAAACAAGCGACAATCACGCTCAAGAAGGTGACAAGGAGATTAATGAAAGGCTTTCAAAGAATATTGATCAGGATCATGATTTGGACATTTCAGTTAGCAAAGGTACAGATAGTGTGGGATTTAAAAATACAGACAACAAAGTGATGGTTGGTGCTGTTACAGCTGCTCTCGGGGCATCTGCTTTTCTTGTTCATCAACAGGTAAGCACTGTTTCATTCAATTCAATCCATCAGATTTTCAGTTCCATTTTGACTAGCTTACAAGTGAAATTGAAATTCGTCTCACATTTTCTAAAGCTTTATTAGGTAAAAATCTCGATAAAACTGTATTTTCTTAAATGATGCTTCAAATGCAGCTAATATAAAAAAGGAATTAGAAACTAACTCACTCAAAAATCTTTTTACAGTAGTACAATGCTTCATGTGTTTTTCTACCTTCACCATTCAAACTTGGGTTGGTTCATACCTTAGCCGAAAACAACAGAGTTTATATCATTCCTTTCTTAATTGAGGAGCGGATTTGATCATGCATGTATATGATTTGTTCACCACGAGCCAATACGTCAAACGTATGCACGTTGCACATGGTGTGAAAATATATATACCTTCTCTTTGTTCTTTTTAGTGCCTTAAAATTTTAAATCAATGTGCTTGTAGAATACTGAAACTGCCGAAACTTCAACTGGGTCCTTCAAAGAGAATGAAGGCAGCCAAGAGCTCTCCAAACTTGAGGAGGAAATCGATCCGAAAACTCAGAATAACATAGTCACGAGCCTTGCTGAGAAAGCAATGTCTGTTGCTAGTCCTGTGGTACCAACAAAAGAGAATGGGGAAGTGGATCATGAAAGGTCAGATATTTTTTATTTTTCCATACTCTCTCTTTCCTTTTATTCGAGTTTCTTTTCTTTTTTGAGAGGCTGCTTAACTTATACTCTGTGAACAGGCTGGTAGCGATGTTGGCAGAAATGGGACAGAAGGGGGGCATTTTGAAACTGGTTGGAAAAGTTGCTTTGTTGTGGGGTGGTATACGTGGTGCCATGAGTTTGACTGACAAGCTCATCACATTTCTGCGCATTGCTGAACGTCCACTGATCCCAAGGTAAGTAAATTGTTAAGTTCATCTATGTGTGTAAAGGATAAATTATTGCCTGTGTGCAAGGATAGAATATTGCTGTCGATTCTAAAATAGGAGTAAGGAATTTCCCTAAGAACCTTGGATTATGTCATCTTTAGCTGATGAAGCCCGACATCTAATCAAGAATTTTTATTTATTAATCATACTAAAGCCTTTTCAGATGTAAAACATTTCTGTTGTGTCTTGTAGCCTGATATTGTCAAAGAAAATTTTCTATTGCAATTTTATGTCTGAAAAAGAATTCAAATATGCCAATCTTTGTGCACAATGTCATGGTTAAAAGGCAAAATCCTTATAGCTGAACAGAAGTTTGATTAGTCAATTGAGGAAAGCTTTTCTTTACAACTGATTTTTATTTTCAAGGTTCGACTTGTGGCAATTTTTCTTGCTATCTGTAGTTTCATATATCTCTGGTAAAATCATACTTGTTTAATTGAAAACACATGATTATCACACTGTTACACTGCCACCTTGTAAGATGACCATAATAGCAAGTGCATCTGGTGATCTATTTACACACACAGCTTTTATGACTACATAATTAGCCCGTAAAGACAGCTGATGCTACAGATAATGTAGTTAATCTCTTTTCTCTATTTATTTTTAATTTACAAGAACTGGTTCCCTTATAGGTAATTAAGTTCTTTTCTTCATCCTGTTATTATCTCTAGGATCCTTGGCTTTGTCTTCATGGTGCTTCTTCTGTGGTCACCTGTGGTAATTCCATTGCTTCCATCCCTGATGCAAAGCTGGGCAACACGCAGCCCCTTCAAAATTGCTGAGCTTGCTTGCATTGCTGGACTCTATGTTTCTATCATGATAATGATTACTATATGGGGAAAAAGAATTCGCAAATATGACGATCCACTGAAGCAATATGGAATGGATTGGACTTCAATAAATGAGGTACGCATGTTAACTATTTAATCATGATCCAAATATTATTTGATATGTCAAATATTGTCCAGTACAAAGGGTAGTGCATGGTGTTGATTGAAGGATTTTAAATATACCTTCTTGAATGAGATGCGTCAACATCACAGACCTTTTCCTATTCTTGAAGCATGTGGAGATATATAATTTGAATGTATGAGTGCTTAGTTGGCTAGTGAAGTTCTGAGTTCATAGAAATCCTAAACATCCTGTTGCTTTATCCTTGTGGTCAGAATGGGTAGAAAAACTCTTTCTATAAAATCTATATAGGTCCTTACATTAAAACCTGATAATTAGCAATTATTTATCGTCGTCACTACCTGGCAGTCGTCCACAGAAGTGGAAGAGCCAGGATTTCGAACTAGAGGAGAGGAGAGCACATAACTGAGAAATAATCCTCTCATTTGTGGAAGAAACTTTAATTTTGCCTATTAAAGAACATAAACGGTTTGATAATTGATACAAAATAATCTATATAGGAACATATGCATATCCTAGCATGTCATCTGGACTTTGAGTTGATTTTATATATCTTCTGTTGGAGAATTTTTGGGAAAGATAGGTAGAACAAATAATTGTCTTCCTTAATTGAAGGTTAGAGAAGAAAATATAATGCAATCAAAAGATTATTCCAAGAAATATTTTATTTGTTCATAATCTCTAGTAATTATGATATAGAGCAGCAGTAAAGATTCAGTGAGTTGGAAAGGTGGCAAACTGCCCACTTTTTAACAAAATAATGGTATGAAATTCCTAGGGGAGACACTGAGTTTTAACGAGTCATAATACAAGTAAAAACTAAAAACACAGTAGGAAGAAGGGGCAGGCAACACCCTGCCACTCCCCCCCCCTTCCCTGGTTAAATCTGTGAAGTTAATTCACATCTGATTGCATTCCATAGCTCTAACAAAGTATGCATGTTGGTAACTTTCGTTGTAGTTCAAGAATTTTCTGATGGGTTTGGGTGGAGGAGCCGTGCTTGTTTTCCTGATACAGTCGGTGAATTCCGCAATTGGCTGTGTCCGACTGTGTTGGCCAGCTACTCTCTCTTTATCATCTTCAGATCCAGTAACATTGGTTAGAGTATATGGCGGGATGCTCATGCTTTTTGTTCAAGGACTTGCAACTGCAATTGGTGTTGCAATTTCAGAGGAATTTCTCTTTAGATCTTGGCTACCTCAGGAAATTGCTGCTGACCTTGGATATCATCGTGGAATAATTATTTCAGGACTTGCATTTTCTTTATTTCAAAGGTATACTTTCCCATAATTTGCATTTGGTTTCTCTCTTTTTATTATTTCACATTTTCTGTGTTTGATTTTTAGAAATGTATATGCTTTTTATCTACTCTAAAATGCATGTTATGCCTGTTCGTACACTTGCTCCAAGTCCTAGGCTTAAGAGCTATATGTAGAAAATATCTCTCCCGGATAAATAATAAAACTACACTGGCAACCAGCATATGCACGAACAGCCCCTCTCTTAATAGTGTACCTGATTTATGTTCTCTCTGTTTTTGCATCTACAGATATTATTACATTCTCCTTAATGCTCTCTCTTTTTCTTCTTATGTCGCAATTGACATGATTCATAGGTCATTATGGGAAATACCTGGGTTATGGTTACTATCCCTCAGTTTGTCTGGAGCTCGGCAAAGAAACCAAGGTAGCCTCTCCCTTCCAATCGGTATTCGTGCTGGGATACTGGCTACCAGTTTCATCTTGAAAATGGGTGGCTTTCTGAACTATTATCCCAATTTTCCTCTATGGTTGACTGGTGGCCACCCTTTTCAACCATTTAGTGGAATTGTTGGTTTGGCCTTCTCTTTAGTTTTGGCTTTAGTTTTCTATGCAAGACAGCTGTTTATAGGACAAAAAGTACAAGTTATAAGAGAATAAACAAGTAAATTTACATGAGCAAGTTTATTATGAAGGTTTGTTCCATGCTCACTTTGTGGCTGAAATGTTGCCAAAAAGTGGAGCTGAAATTTCTGAGAAACCTGATAAGCAGCCAATTTTGTAGTAAGCAGAATATAGGTAAATACCATGTATAGGAAAAAGTTACTTTTTCATGGCGTTTGTAGATATTCTTTGTTATGTATGCATAATTTTGTATTCAAGTGCCAAAGCTATTTAACTTGATTGATGTTCGCGTGAAATCCGCAAGCGTACGAGATCGTTGTACAAGTAATAACATATGTGAGGTAAGAGTATCGTTCCCACGACGAATAAAGTCTAATTTGTAATTC
>CAIGRT010141396.1:0-29911 GCA_903798405.1 Fraxinus platypoda
AACGTTAACGAATTTTCCAAAGTGAATGCCAATATTCCTTCAGCCTCTGGTTGTATATATTCCTCTCTGCCTCGGTTTCTGCGTGTATATTCCTCTTGCTTTCCAACTGCCAACTTGTTTATATATATAATATATATTAAAGTAGTCACCACTTTTTTCCTCCAAAGCTGCACAGTTTTCTTCTTTTTTTATTCTGCGTGATTCGGCTCCTAATTCACTCCTAATTTAATACAACTAAAAGTCCAACTTGAAGCCCAATTAATTCCAATGCCCAATTAAATTAATGTTTGCTTCCAAGTCGTCAATTCTTCCATATAATGCAAGTTGGTTCTTGTACATTGGATTTTGTCATTTTTCGCCACATTTTGCTTCCTTTCTTCAATTCTTTTTTTATCCATAGAGTTTCACCTATTAAACATAAAATACAACAATTTAGAATATATTTTATCAAAAGAACTATCAAATGTCGTTATTTTAGGTCCCGAATAAGTGTAAAAATTACACTTATCAAGTANTCACCTATTAAACATAAAATACAACAATTTAAAATATATTTTATCAAAAGAACTATCAAATATCGTTATTTTAGATCCCGAATAAGTGTAAAAATTACACTTACCACATATCATATACAGTCCAATTATTGAGCCAATTTATGCAAACTCCCAGGCTTCCTTATTTGAATGTAACTCGCAAAGTATTGAGGTACATTAAAGGAGCCCCAGGGCAACGACTGTTTTATTTTTCGGCATCTACCATAAAGCTTAGTGCTTATAGTGATTCGGACGGGGGTCATGCCCATAAACAAGAAGATCAGTAATAGGGTATTGTATTTTCATTAGCCCTTCTTTGGTGTCTTGGAAATCCAAGAAACATAACACAATTTCGAGGTCATCTGATGAGACTGAGTATAGGGCCATGGCTAATGTATGATGTGAATTAAGCTGGCTTAGATACTTACTTCATAATTTACAAACAGAACATCCTGAAATAGCTATGCTATTTTGTGATAATAAAGTTGCCTTACACGTTGCAGCAAACCCGATTTTTTACGAGCGAACCAAGCACATAGAGATTGACTGTCATTTAGTCCGCGATAAAGTTCAAGATGGGAATGTTGTGATTGACCATGTAAACAGTCCTATCAAGTTACTGATATGTTAATCAAGCCATTAGGTTCTGCCAATTTTTTGTCTCGTCTATACAAGATGGGAGTAGAAAACATCTACTTTCCATCTTGAGAGGGGTTGTAGAAATATAAAGAATATAAAAGGTAATTGCCAACAAAGGTTTCCAGCTTGCAATAAAGGATTTGCCCATTCAGCAGCATGAACATGGATCGGATTTTCAAAAGGAAGTTTGGATCACAAAATATGGAAGAACAGGAAATGAAAGGATCTTCTGGAATTGACTGTTGAAGTTTCCTTTCTTTGATTTCTATTGTGCCTTTCTTACAGCTTGCTAGAATTAGTTTTCCATTGATATGAGAATGATTATAATATTATTTTCTAAATGCTTTCTAGGCATGGCCAATTGTGTGTGCGTATATATATATATATATACAGGGAAAGAATGAAAATAAAACACACAATTCCTCCATCATTGATTTTCCGCTTCATCTTGATTGCACGTAGTTGTTGTTGTTGTTTTTTTTTTTTGCAAGCTATTCTTTCACCTTTTGCAGTAAAAGCCAAAGGGTGCATTCCTTGGTAATATTTTCCTTTTACAAATCGAGCACATAGTTTGAGAATGGGATATCTACAGCAGTTTCAAACCATATGCATAAGTTAAATACTGTATTTTTACTATTTTACATTGATTGAAGGGGTGGACAAAATGTTCAGACCAAACAAAACGGCTCAGATTAGTTCTACCAAAAAATTTAATGGTTTTTGTTATTTGATCTTTTGTTTCGAACCAAACTTAATGTTTAATTTTATTATATATATATACACACACTAATTAGTAGAGCTCTTAATTTTGTATGCATTGGAGACATACTATTAATTGAATACAGCCAATTAATCGATATGGATCATTGGAAATTGCTCTACACCCTAATTTTGTATTCATTTGAATAATTCTCCTTCACTACTTTTCAATTTACACAACTCCGCACGTTGGCACACTAGTGGAGGAGACTCTGTCATGATAGAGAAATAAAATTGGTCAATCACTTAAAAAACCTTTAAATTATTTTTTTTTACCCTGATTGTTTGATAAATTATTTGTATTCTTCACAAATAGATAAAAATTCAATAAATATTCATGGAGTATTAAACGGTTAATGATTGTCTATAAAAGTAGATGTAAAAGTTTTGCATAATTCATCATTTATTGAGGGGTGTGCCGCCAAAACTGCTGCAATTAATTTAGTAAATCATTGTTATTACTTATTAAATAATATTTTGTATGGGGGTAAAATTTGATTTATGTATTCAAATTATGACTATATTTTGTTTGTTAGTTTGGACTTTGGTGATCTTGATGGTTGATAAGTTGAACTTGCTGAATAATTGATGTTTATTTTTTATATTTAGGTATATATTACTAACTTAAAAATTTTAAAAATGAAACTAGAACCAAACGGTTCGTTTTGGTCCCATTATAAAAAAGGTTATTGGTTAATAGTTTGATTCGATTCTCTTGGAACCAGAACCAAATGAAATCGTACGTGCCCATCCCTAATTGATTCTCTCTTTCAAAATTAGATAGCACAACTCTTCCCCAAGCAATATCTGTTTCCCATATATACACCTTGCCTCTTCTTTTCTAAGTTAAGTCATCATATAGGTTGTCTTCATTGTTTCCCTCGTGAAGTGGATTTCCAAGCAAGTGGTGAGAAGTTCTTTCAAATGAAATCTTGTAGTTGCAATAATCACGGGGCAACGTGTCATGGACCGCAACTTAACATGATGCTAATGTCCATGACGATTGGATGGAGACGATGGAAAAAGTTGGTATGACATGAGGTTAAAGATAGTCATAATAACAGCAAGTTCGTGCAATGAGTAGATAACCTTAGTAATGGAGTTTCGAGAAGCCACTTTACGAAGAGTTTGCCTAAGGAATTAGGAAGCTTCCCACCAAGGCATACGACAACCGTAGTCTATTTGGTTAGGAAACGAAGAGGCCAGAGGAAACAACGTCACACAATGAAATTGTCGTAATTTCAATATATTGCAAAGGCAATATCTCAGAGATCGTATATCTGTTGGGATTGAAACTTTGTGAATTTCTTATTGATGATATTAGCTTCGCTACAAATCAAACGGAACGTCATTTGGAGGTTGAAAGCATGAGATATAAAAATTATGATTTCTCCATCAAAATAGACAACTCATATCACTTGAATTTTTCTTGTTAATTCTATAATAAGGAGGACATGCTTGACAATTACTTAACTAGACCTCTCCATGCTTTCGTCCCCATGAAAGGGCAGCCTCTAAGCTAATCATATACACAAAATGTGCAATCCTTAGAGGCGATAGGGGCAGCTAAGGGAATACTTTAGGCACCTCAAGGGAGGGCTAAAGTACTTGTATGGGGTCGAGAACCCATTGAGTGGCTTAGGCCTTTGTTGGGCACCAAAAGAGACCTAAGGTTACTAGTAAATCAATTCCATACTTCGAGAGCTACGATAAGGATATTGTAATGCCTTTGACCAAATGAGCTATCAGAGAGAACACTCTAGAAGCCTTGTATGTTAACCTGTGTGCATTATAGCCTTGTCCCGAAGTCCATTGACTAAAAATGCAATCATGGGATAATGTCGCATAGTTAAGCAAATGAGGCACGATGCCTATATTGTGGAAACGAGTGTGCTATGAAGGCAGTACTTCTGTTAGCCATTGATTAACGGATGACCCTACTTGGACTAGTCATTGGCGAAGGGCATTTCAGTACGAGGTGAGCTATAATGTCATAAAAGGTGACAAGCACAAAGATTGCACTGTGGGGGCATGCAAATGACCTTCAGTGCTTCAGATGAAGCTAGGAGAGCTCCTTTTCATCAACTATGCTTGAGAGGATTGTATATTGGGCATGAGCACATGGCCAGACTACATAAGTCAGATTTAAAGATGAGCATCATGAATAGGCAAGCGTTTAGGCACCAAGTGCAGTTTAAGGATGCTTTCAAGTGTCTACACACTAGTGAGCTTTATGGGTAAAAGATGCAATTGTTCATGTCTAGACTCGTGATGGAAGAAGGTAGAAGGTAGTCTAGGGGAGTGAGGCTATGGTATCTCAAACAAAAATTAATTTCGTTGTGAGACTCGAAGAGTCCGCCCAAGATACAGCATGGTGATGGACAACTCTTGTACAATATAAAGCCACTCTTCTTTGTTGAAATTTTGCTTGGAGACACTCGTCCTTATTCAAGATAAGTACTCAGTAACAATTTATGTATTGACGAGGGATATGGGTTTTGCTTGCCTCATCCTACACTATGACTTAGAAATTTCAAAAAAATAAAAAAATATTTTTATTCGTCGTAGCTATTCATTCATAACAATATTAAAAATAGTTAAGGGAGTGTATTTAATTTTTTAGATTTAAAAAAATTAAGGGTATGTAATGTAGTTTTTTTATGTTATCTAAAAATATTCATGTATTCAATACAAACTTTTATATATTTTTTTAAAAAAATTAAAAGTTACAATGTATTCAATTAAATTTTTTTAAAAGCCTTTATAAGTTCTGGAGTATTCAAAATGTCAACAACTTCCATAAACTTTTATAATAGTCTCTAGAGTATTGACTTTTAAGCACAAATAAAAGAATTTTTGGTGACTTTCACAAAAGAATTTTTTTAATTATATTTTTTATTATTTCAATATTTTTCTTTCTTCTTCCCCGCTACTAGCCATGATTAAAAATATATTATTATTTTTTCTTCTATTAGTTATATTTTTTTCTATTTCCTTTATTGTTTCTTGAAGAAAAAAATTATAACTAAAAAATTCTTATTAACATTTTTCATCCATTTGTTATGAAAAATATCAATTTGTAATTAAATTTTATAAATAAAAAAAGACTAATTTATAATTAAATTTTAAATGCATTGATTGATTGTTTACTTTTTGAGTGGATGACGTACTGATGATATTGAACATTAAATATATTTTTTCAAAGAACTGAAAATTTATATATGTATTTTGATTATTGATTTATATTAATTAAGGCGACTTAAATTTTTTTATTCTTTTAAAAATATTTTTTATTATATGGGAAGGGGCAAGTGATGGTAAGTATCGAACTTCCATCTACTATGTGAGAACATGTACTAAATCCATGTGAATTAAATTCATAAAAATTCACAAATTCCCTAAAAATACTCGATAATTTAAATAACTCTATAACAGTCTTTAAATACCTAAATTCTAAATTGGATGGTTGCAAAAGTTTTTCCAAATTCTTTAGCTTACATATGTTTGGCTCATATTTATAAATTGTTTATAATATCTAAACCATATTTTGGTTTTTCAAATATTTCGAAGGATTTATAAATACTATCTGCTTATTCATCACATTTTTCTATCTATTCATCACTTAAATTGTTTAAAAACACTTTCCAAACATGCTCTACATATAAGGATAAATTATCACCAGGGTCTCCAACTTTTAGTAAGTGTGGAGTTTATATCTCTAATTTATCATTTATTGCTCTCATAATCTAATTTTTTAAAATTGTGGTACCATATCTCCAACTAAACCCTTGTTTGGTTTCAATTATTTTCAAAATATATTATTCTCACTTTTATTTTCAACCACATATTTTCAATAAAATAATATTACACACAAATACAAAAAATTTCCTTATTTTTTAACCACACATTCTCCGTCAAATTAGTATTCCTTTACTCCCAAACAGGGCCTTAATGTTCATGAAACATACCGATAAATTCAACTTATTGTCTGGACTGACCGATCCCTCAGTCCAGCGTTACGCAACTGTCCATAATTTTAGGCTATAATTTCAGAGTACACAAAGGATAGATCGACAGAGATAAAAATGGAAGCTTTACTCTGTACAAAACTGGGCGACCCAACTATACCAGTAGACGACTCAGTAAACTCTCCATTAACTCTCTCAAAGGCTCACCCAATTCCACAACTCAACTCACCGACTGCAGTGAGAGTCCGAGTCAAAGCCACGAGCTTGAATTTCGCCAATTACCTTCAAATCCTGGGCAAGTACCAAGAAAAGCCACCCTTACCCTTCATACCCGGATCTGATTACTCGGGCATCGTCGAGTCGGTGGGATCTAATGTCACCAAGTTCAAAATTGGTGACGCAGTTTGCTCTGTTGCCGGCCTCGGATCATTCGCCCAATTCATTGTTGCAGATGAAACTGAATTGTATGTTTCTTGATATGTGTTGTATTTTACACTTACTGTATTTGATTAGCTTTCTTGTACTAGCTTGCACAGAAATGGAAAAGACTATAAGACATTTGAAAATGTTATTCTTCAAAATAGAGGACAGGAAATACTGTGAAAGAATAAGCTCAATAATTATGTTAAAGAAGTTATTTACAAATAATTCAAACTCTAATCACTTGTCTGGGTTAAAGTCTGCTGTTAAGTTTATTTTTAGATAGATTCCGCTATTAAGTTAATTATAAGTTGAAGCCCATAACAGCCCTCATTGATGTTAGGTTTAGTTTTTCATTTCCAAAAATTGGTTTGATGAGAAAAAGAATTGATTTTGTAATGAGCTTACATGAATTTTCACTTAATTTGAATTATTTTTGTGGATTGAAGAATTCAAGTACCGGACAGATGTGATATGGTTGCTGTTGGTGCACTTCCAGTCGCATATGGAACATCTCATGTGGCCCTCCTTCATAGAGCACAATTGAGAGCCGGTCAGGTAGCTCAAACCTCCTGTTCTCTTGTCCATGATAATCTTGTAGTTGTTTCATTGTATTCTATCTTCATATGTGAGCATGTGTTTATGTTGCAATTGTATGAAATTATAGGTATTGCTGGTTCTTGGAGCTGCTGGTGGTGTTGGAGTTTCTGCTGTACAAATCGGAAAGATCAGTGGTGCCATTGTTATTGCTGTTGCTAGGTACGTATTTTACTGGATTTGCTAAGTTCGTAGACATTATTAGTCCATGAGTAGAAAACCTTTTGTGTGTAGAAGATGAATTTGTTTTACCTCTCAGTGCTTGGAGCAACATAACTTAGGTTTGGCTGTATTTATTATGATAGGGGAGAGGAAAAGGTGAAATATTTGAAGTCCATGGGTGTTGATCATGTTGTCGACTCAAGTGCAGAAAATATCATTGACAGTATCAAGGGATTTCTGAAGGCAAGAAAGCTTAAAGGAGTTGATGTTTTATATGATCCTGTTGGAGGCAAGCATACAAAAGAAAGCATGAAGTTGTTAAAATGGGGAGCACATATTTTAATTATAGGTTTTGCTAGTGGGGAAATACCTGTTGTCCCAGCAAATATTGCCCTTGTGAAGGTATGCCACTATATGTTTGCATTTTATGGTGTCAACAATTCTTGCTTTTACCTCAGAAAATAAAATTTTCTATTTTTTTGTCCTTTCCTATATCGATACATTATACAATCTGCCATGAATTTTTGTTTTCTTTTGCTTGGTGCTTGTTAGGTAAAGAATTAAAGTGTAAGATGTCATTCTTCGGAAATGCTATTGTTGTCGGTGATTTGTGAAGTGGACGATAGCTTTTTCTTGTGTCTTGCATTGAATTTTGAAGCCATAGATAGGTTTACAACTCCTCATATCATCTTTTGAATAAATGAACCTAGCATATGTAGATACTCGTTTGAAATCTGAGGTCCAAAGACTTCAAGTTACTATCTTTCAACGAGTTCATCAGTCAGTAATCATCTTGAATAAACTGAGCTAGCACTCAGATCACTGGCTTTAGATGAGTTATTGTAAGTAACTGCAGTTGCAAATTGACCCCAAGGATTGACCTAGTGATATAGTTTCACATACAACTTAATAAGTATATGCTGATTCGAGTATCATGTGAAGTGATTTAGGGTGGGGAAGGAGAGGCTGTTCGAGAAAAAAATTAAATCAATCAATAAAGTGGTAAATAAGAATTGATGTTGAGATTTTATAAATGCAATAATGACTTCTTACATGTTACTAGAAAGCTTGTTCCCCTAAAATTGAACAGTATCCAAATCTTCCAGCAAAACCCTTAATCCACCCTTTTCTATCATCTCTTTAAATTCCAACTTCCAAGGAAGTAGAAATTTTCCTTGCACCAGCACCTCTGTTAATTCTTGTCCATCCCAATGATGGATATTTTCAGAAATCTATCCTGGTTATGTTAGTGTAGACGTTTTAAGAGGAAAAGAATATTTCATTCTTTTGACCATGCACTTGTGAGGTCTCATAAATTATCGATATGTTGGAATTTCCCCTCCAAAGTTCTCTTCTGTTTCTCTCAATGGTAATTTAACTCAGTCAGTAGGTATATATTTCATCATTTTGTGCCTCTGTTTATCTGCTTTATGGATTGGCTTGAATTTGTATAAGCATGTGTTATCTCCTTTTGGCCTGCTCTGTATGTTCGATCTAAGTGTCCATTTAATTTTGCAGAACTGGACAATTCATGGTCTCTACTGGGGAAGCTATAAATTACATCAACCAGCTGTACTTGAAGATTCATTGAAGGAGCTCCTATCCTGGTTGGCGAGGGGTTTAATTACCATAAACATTTCTCATACTTTCAGCCTCTCAGAGGTAACAAGCAACCTTATCGTCTTTTGCCCGAGTTAAGTTCTTTGCCTATCTAAAAAGAAGACGGATTTTCTAACTGCATTGCTCCTGTAATTTTTTAAGATCAGAAATCTATTTTGATTAAGATAAAGAAACATAAAACCTGGCAATATATAAACTGAAAATCCTAAATTTACCTCTTTGGATACTAACCTGATACCTCGTATCATTTTCTCTATAATCAAATTTTGGAAAAGCATGCTGATATTTCGTTATTTCTGTTGAATATTGAAGTAGTCTTGTAATAAATGAGTTGAGGATACAAGTGCTGAACTCTTTATTGGATGCCATCAAAAACAATTCTGATACCGGGTACTGATGGGACATTTGCAAATTTAGCTAGGAAAATAGTTTGTTGAAAATCATTCCAGTTATAACTTCGAAAAAAGAAAAGAAACCATCAGGTTAAGCAAATATTGGATGCTATTTGCAGTGCAAGGCGCCACTCGATTTCTGATTGGATCAATGAAGCTCTCTCAAACCGTTTGTCCTGCTTGCTTGGATTAGTAAATGTTTGAAATCGATCGCATGCTGATATCTACTGTTTGTGGTGACAGGCAAATCTTGCTTTTGCTGCGTTGAAGGATAGAAAAGCAATCGGGAAGGTGATGATTGCTTTCGATGATCACAAAGCTGGAAGATCAAAGCTTTAATTGCCATACGAGGAACAGAGAAACTTTTCCCAAATATTCAACAGTTCTTAATATCCAAAGGTGCTGTTGTTAATAATACAAATTTAGTAGTAGTTACTACTATGGTTCTTGTTTGGTCCCTTCTCATTTTCCAGTTTAATGTATCATCTCAATACTAAGTCCCCTGTTTGGTCTCCATTATAATTTAATACAATTTTTCTCCCTAATTTTAACCACACGTTCTCTGATATTATTACACGTAAACTTGAAACTTTTCATTCCTTTTTAAGCAACAAATTCTTCAAAAAAAATCACTATTCCAAAATACATTATTTCCAAAAATTCATTATAATGGATCCCAAACAGAGGCTAAGGAGGGGTATAAATTGGGATTTCTAAATACTTTTATGGATTTAAAAAGTTTAGGTATATAAAGGTTTTGGGTAGTCGATATAGATTTTTAGAAGTCGTGATCGTGTTTAAAAAGTACTTTTATAAAATTCTTTATATACGAACTTTTAAACAGAAAGCACAAATACAAAATTTCATAAAAAAATCTCTTATTCACTCCCAAGATATTAAAAGACTTTTTACAAAAAAAACATTATCTTTCCATTTGTAATATTTTCTCTCTTTTCATTTTATGAATCTTAGAGCTATGATATAAACATATTAATATTTTTTTCTTTTCAACATGTTAATATTCTCATTTCTTTTTTCTCTCTTCTTTTTCATAATTTTCTTATTTTTTCTATGAAAAAAATCAATTTGGAAATAAAAATACTTTTTAAAGATCTTTTACTCTTCTTTTTTATGATATCCTCCAATTTTTTCTACGGAGTAAAGATAAAATTTTAATCAAAATAAATCAATTTGTAATTAAAGTTTTATAAGGAAATTTGTAGCGGAGGTCTCAAATCTTTCAAAATAGTGCAGACACACAAACTTTGAACCGTAGCAATAGCCCCAAACCTTTTTCTAAAACGTGCAACCGAAGAACCTTTGGATGATTTTCATTCAAACGTCTTTTAATTGATAAAAATTATGCGTTTGATCATAATTTGACCAATTTTAAAAAGGAATTATGATTTTATAACATTTAAATAATTAAGAAAAGAAAAATTTGCACCGAAGTTTTCCAAACGTTTTAAAAATATGCATCTCGATCTCAAATCTTTAATAAGTATGCACTAAAAGTACCTCTTGACAGTTTTCATTCAAAAATCTATCAATTGATCGAAATTATTCATCTTCCTCGATTTCGCGTGTAGGGATTAGGTTTTCGTGAAAATCGTTATTAGAAACAGAAACTTGCAAAATAAAATCAGAGTGTAATGGAAATCGATCAATAATTATGTATGAAATTAGGGGACGTTGAGAAAGGGATGATTTTGAAACAATATGGGACTATGATTCTTGAGCATAATTTGAGGAATGTGGGTTATTTTATTTTTACATTTAAACTCAGAATTTTTTTAAATAAAAAACGTGGATAGACTGGATAGTAGATTTGGGATTTGAAATATATTTTCGGTTTGAGTTCCACTTTATTTTATAGGGAAGAAAATGGTCCATACATTTTGAACAATGAAAACTTCGACTTCCCTGCTAAGCAATCTCACCATCAATAGCTGTAGCCATCAATTAAAATTTGATTTACAGTCAATTTTATTGAATAGAAACAAGCACAACAGCTGCACATGCACCCGACAAATACTGAGTTAAACTTGAGGTTCCACAACACTGCAATTGCATAACTTATCACACTACACAAATATGGGACCACCAAATTCTAATTCTATAACATTAAATTAGCTAGAAAATAAGTCGTCGTATAGCGTTGACACGATCCCTTCTTTACTCTCCATGTTTCCATGTAGCGATATGGAGGCGGAGAAAGGAAGAAGAGAGATCGAGTTACGCTTGCTTATAGCGTATCAAGCCTCCAATAAGGCGAGCATGCTGAAATTTAACACTCAGTATCAAATTCTGTCAAGTCCACTCGATACCTTTCTCGAGCTGATCTTGAACGAGCTCTTTCGTCCCCGGTCTGCAGCCGTACACAACAAAGCAGATTAGCTGTCATAAATTTCAGATATATAATGTCACTTTCTATGACAATTTTAATATAAGAAAAATAGGAAGGAAACAGACATTGTTTAAATAATTTCACGTATAAACTTTTAATGTCACTTTCTATGACAATTTTAATACAAAAAAAAAAGGGGGAAGAAGGAAACTGATATTGGACCACATTTTACTTATAAAATACACAATGAAATCAGTAAGCAGTTCAGAAACACAGTGCAGAAATTAGGACCACCCTACAAACCCAATCTGCAGAAGCTAATCATTTGAAAATAAACTAATTAATTTCCTGAATAGAAGGCTCTGCATCCATACTTGGAAATATTTATCACATTGTCCCATAAACCAGAAGTTTGCATGAACTGATTGAGAACAAATTAATCAAAAAGTATCTACTTAAAAAGATAACTTTTGTACCATAAAACTTAGATTATACAATTAAAATTGCATATACGGTACATGTATGAATAAAAAGAAAATGCTGGTGCGTACTACTTCACGCATAAAGAAATAAGAAAAAGGGAAACAACTATGACATTATAAAGCATATAAAATTCGTACCTGTAGTTTCCACATATAACTTGTCACTCGAATGGCAATCTTGCATGTTCAATTTTTAAAAATGGGAGAGCAAGAAATAGACGAGGTTTTATGATAATTTAGTAGAAAAAACGGTGAAAGATGTGCAGAAAAATGTACAGTAATAGGTAATTGAACTATCATAATCATCAGATTATTACCAAAACCGTGAACTTTGTGTGGGGATACCTCCGATATTTGGAACTGGATATTAAACTTTCTAATACAATCTTTGGGACATTTAGCTTGAGCAGATGTTCCTGATCTTACACACTCGAATAAACTATAATTCTGAAGTAAACTCAGCACATAACTCAAGGTAAAACTCAGTGTCTTTGAGTAATAAGGAAAAGGTGGCAAAACTACACGTTGAAAGAGTAATTTAAAATAGAATCCAAGAAGCAACTCGTAAAATGTAAATCATCAAGCATAAACTTAAAAGTGAGGAGCTCTCAACTGATTTTGATTTACAAAACTAACGAAGAATAAAAAACGAAACAAAATTTCAAGCTATTCCTTCATAAGAAAACATTCACCCACCATCAGAGTTCATCTCTTACAGTATGACCATTATGTAGGGCTTTTGTATGGTCAACAGTAACATGAATGATTTTGAGCACGTCTAATCAATATACAGAGATATGATTTACAGCATGTTAGCCTTTTTCTCTCTAATAAACATAGAACTTTAGTCAGGTAGGAAATTAACAACTACTTGAACCAGAAGGTCACGAAGAGATACTAGAGATGAGATCTTAGATTATTCACCAAGATCTAGCAACATTTTCTTAAGAATGTTTACTTGAGAACAAACATAGAAGAAAACAGCCGACTGTAAGTCATCAAAATTCACCGTTCAACATTCATCAAGGGTATGTATGGTATAAAAGATTAGATGGTACAAATATAAATGGACAAGATTTTAGCTTTTCTTTTTTTTTAATATATTGTTCACTACTGTACAATCAATCTAGCCAAATGAGCCATAAGTGAATAAAAAAGCCATCTTGCCAGAAGAGAATCGTCTTTTGGAAACATGACTGAGCCCAAATGAAAACAAAATGAAGGCAACGGCAAGAGGAGCTCCCTTCAGTCCAAGCACAGAGGAAGAGGGACATGAAACTATCTCCCGCATCATTCATTCAATCACAGTAGCATAAAACGTCAGTAATCTACTTAGCGACTAAACGAATGAGTCGGCAGCTAATTCAACCCCCAATACGTCCATGAATGGGCTGATTGAAGCTCCTTTAAACCATTTCTCAGTGCAGAAACATTTCAAAATATTGATCAAGTTATCCAAATGATCAAGAAGACGTAAAAGAGTGTGATAGAGGAAAACAATTGAAATTTCAAGTTCCTTCAATTTAAAAGTTTATCAACTACATATGAACAACCAAAATCAAGACAATTTTATGCTAATAACCTGACAAATCAAGAAACCCCAATATTCACAAAACTACCAGGATTTTGATTATTTTCAGACAATAACTTTCAGTGGAATTTATCAACTAAACCAAAAGAGTATATAAATTATTTGAAAGGGAAAGCAGACCTTAGATTCCAGTGCCTATATTTTATCAATAAAAGGAAATGTATAAATGAAATTGAAACCTGATTTCAATTCTTAAAGATTAAAATGAAAAAAATCTTGACAAACCCTAAAATCAAGGGATGATGTTACTGAGAAGGAAAATTAAAACCCACAATACAGATATACTTGGAAAAAATTAAATTATCAAATGAAGTTATTTTAAAGCAAATTAAAATATAAAAACATGATAGGCAACTGAAAGGAATTACTTAACTGCTCATGCTCGTGATGGAGAAGCACAGAAATGATGAAACCCTAAATCACCAATGGTGTTTATTAAAAATGGGTGTCATTGTAGTTCTTTAAACAAGAAAATGATAAAGAAAACACAGATAAGATAGCGAAGGCTCCAACAAAATTAATCTAATTATTTTCATAAAAATAGTAAGGAGAGATAAATTTGTAGGGTCAGGTATGAAATAAGGAAGACCAAGAAATAGTAATAACAAGTGGAAGATGAAGAGTCACTTTCTTCATGAGAATCAGAGATGGGAAAGCGACTTCAAGATCTCTTCAAAATCTTACACACACAAAGGAAAGAGAGAGTTGTTCTGTTTACATATCTGCAGCTAAATGGTGTGAAAAGGGCAAAAACAAGAAAATATTCACTATTCTGGTTCCAAGAGAGGGAGACCATAAAATGAATGCACCGGCAGGAGATTGCGAGAGAAGAAAGGTGGGGTGGGGTAAACGCATACCCCACTGATGCTGCACTTTTTGTGGGAAGAGCAGTGGCACCACTACTGTGGCAATTGTCGGAATTTCACTCTCTAAAAGGCTTGCTCATTTTCAGACAACTATTTATCAAACACGTGCATTAGTGGCCAAATTTTGTTTCTGTAAATAATTCTATTAAAATAGACATATTTTTGAGAAATTATTATCCTTTAAAAAGACTTTTGAGAGTTTATTTTCTTTAAAAAAATCTAATTAGGGATTAGGGTTTCACTGTAAGAGTACTAAAATTTTTTTTTCTTCTTTTTATCAATCTTAATTGCGAGATCTCTCTCCAATTCTTGATCTTCAATTGCTAAAACTCGAGTTAACCTACTGCGCAAGAACTACATTTGTTTAAAATAATTATGACAAAAAATTAAGAAAAATTAATTAAACTGACAATTAGTCGAGTTGACACCTTGAATCCATAAATCATGTCCTCACAAGATGATAACTAGTTTGATAACATTAATTTTGGAATTCAATTGTCCTCGAGCCGTAAACTCATCAAAACTCGTTTAAGCTTTTTTTTTTTTAGTTTCTTCTCTTTTGATGTTCTAATTTAGCCCATATTTGATTCTCGTTTTTTAGAATTTACTTTTTTTCAAACTCATTTACAATCACATATTCTCTCAATAAAATAATTTTATATGTAAATCCAAAACATTTTCATACTTTTTAATCACACTTCTTCAAAAAATCACTATTACAAAAGTTATTTTTACAAAAAAAAAAAAAAGGGGAACTCAAACAAACCCCAATATTGAATCTTGAAGTTTCATATTTAAAAAATCAACCTTTTTTTAAGAAGAGTCATCTAAACTTGTATGTTGTCTATTATTTTGTATTTACATATGTAAACAATGCAAAATTATTTCAAACCAAATCAATTTATTTTATTTTTCAAACTAAACCACCTTCTGCAGTTTGATTTGGTTTCAAATCACGATTTTAGCGATATAAAAAACATCTTAAAAAATAAATATATTTGTCTAAAATTTTACCATAATACTTGAATTGAAACCATCTAAACAAAAGTTATAATACTAATTGTTGAGACTTAAGTTGTATTGGTAATTTTTTAAACAAAATAATTATTATAAAAGAGTTGTAAAAGTTAATGAGTCTTTTAGGGTGCTGTATAGATGAACTATGAGTTTTTGGGTTCGAGTATGGAATATGAAAAAAGAACTAGCTTGTCGCCAAACTGATGCTCTAGGGGAAAAAATACATAATCATTGTTGCCTGTTTGTTGCCTGACTCTCGCTCGAGCGACGGTGTTTTTCGAGAAACCATAGTTCGTGATTTTCAAGAGTTCTATCTATCATATACTATCTAAATACCTCCTATTATAAATACACAATGATCATTACATTTTTGTGGGTGGTCGATCATTTTATTGCATCTTCATAATATCATTCCAAGATCTAAGGACATATCCAAACATTGAGATTAATTTTTTTATTCTTGGGATCAATCAACTATAATTTGGGAAAATATTAAAATTATATAATTCAAAACACCTACTTCTTAGATATAATCAGGAAGGTAATTTCTCAATAGCTATTAGAAGTAACTAAAGATTGAGGAATGTTGGACCGAAAGCACGAGAAGAGTATAAGAACAAGGTGTTCTTTATGATCCACGGAGATAGACAATTCCAGAAGATCGGAAGCAGGCGTAAGTGGAACACGTTCCAGCGGGTTTTGGAGATTGTAGAAATTAGATCAGAGAATCTAGTGAATTTTTTAAGGCTAGATTATATTGTGAGTTCTTACTGTCTATAGTGGAAGTTATTGGTTTGGTCCCGGAGTTTTTAATCCTATAAAGAATTTTTCCCGTCAACAAATCTTGTGTTATTTAATTGGTAATTTTAATTCCGCGTTATTCACCCCCTTCTAGGTGATTGTAGAGTCAAATTCGCAACTTCACTAATATATTTGTATCAATACAAGCTTAAACCAATAAATTAATAAAACTTCGATTATATATAAAATTTAAACTTGCAATTTCATTATTTAGATAAGAAAAATATAATCATAAAATACCTAATTATTCTCTTAAAGAACCAATAGAAGCCGACTAGCAAGTCAATTTATTATGGTATAAATTGATTTAATAAAAAATATATCTTGAGAAAAATAATTAATTTTTTTTTTAAAAAAAATTGTATGAACAGTCCGGTTTGATTTCAAACAATCTTAACTATTGAAACTTAAAGCAAACAATTTTCAAACGGATTGATTCCTTTTCAAAACTGTTAACATAGACCTAAACCAACGATCTAAAATTGTTGTTTCAATTCAATTTGACGTGTTGTCATTTATTTGTTCACCCCTACTACTAATGCCCACCGCAACGCAACCCTCCTCCGACTATCAAACTCTTTTAAAATAATGTTTGATGCAACTCCAGCTTAATTATATTTATATAGTGATATACATTATTAATAGAGATCTCTAGATGATAATAAGAAATTATTCCTTTCTTTTGCAAAAACCCTAACCTCTACCCAGAAGGTAATATTTTTAGTCTATTTTTCTGAGATTTGTCTAGGAAAAAAATATATATATAGGAATTTCACCCCTTTCTCAAAAAGGAACCTCAAACCCAGTCCCAAAAATAAAATCCAGTTGGAATTGTACATTTTCAAAATTCATTTTCAACCACATATTCTCCCATAAAATAATTTTATACATAAATTCAAAAAAAATCCTATTTTTTTAACTACGTATTTTTCGAAAATAAACATTATGAAACACAATTTTCCCAAAAAAATAGGTCTCAAAGAGGGGCCTATAATCATGCTACTGATTTTTTTTTTAGTTAGAAAAAAAAAATTATGTTTTTACGTATTAGTTCGGCCTTTAATTCGGTCCTGGATTCGTCCTTGCTAAGCAGTAGTCAAACCATTCTTCAACCCACGTCAAAGGTTCAAACCCCGTTCCCCATAAATACTAAATACACGCGGTCCACGCTTTTTCTTACACAAGCACTTTTCTTTGTGAGAAGTCCAGTGTTCAATTCAATGATAAACTGCCCATGGACTCGAGGAAGCATGTCATTATCCATCATCCTCGACACTCCTCTGAATACCAACCCTACAACACAAATGACCACAAACATACATAGGAGAACGAAGAAGCACCAACCAATTTCGACCTAAAGGGTTGAGTTCAACTTCAGGGTGTTCCTGCGACAAAGAAATTGACCACATGTCATGCTTACCTATATAAGTTCGTGACAATCAAATTCATCAAAGAATCATCAAGTATATAAAGAATAGATCTCATATATTTTCTTTAATTTTGCTGACAGATTCTTCAAACTATTGTTTCCCTGCAACTCACAGATTAGATGAAGCTGTTGGAAATATTGGTGCAAGTGTTTGTTAAGAAAACTTAATGCTAGGAAAACACCACCACCTTAGAAAAAGAACTTATCATTATTTCGAAAACCAAAAACAACACATGTACTGAGACGGAATCAAGAGTTCTCAAGTCACGACACCACAGTTATACTGAACCTATTTGCAGATATATAATATAAATATAATGCCAATCCACTTCCAATTTGTGTAGCTCCCTTGTAGAAATCTTCCCGAGGGAGATCCAATAATGCCACAATCTTACAAAGCAACTCCTCAGGAGAAATGCTTCGATTCTTGCAAAGCACGTCATGAAGAAACCACTGTGGGATAGAAGTTGCTCTGGAACAGAATGAGAGTATTAGAATAACTGGAAGAAAAGACTTGTCGACCCGTCCCCAAATGATCGAAGATCAGCAGGTCTAACAAGAGCCCTGCACAAAGGGCAAGTTCTTTCCCTTTCAAACCTGAAAAATAAAAAAGAATAAAAAAAAAAAAATTGTGATGCCAACTGATTAGAAAAATGTAAAATGATCTACAGACTTCCTATTAACAAATTTGCAGAATATTGTAAAAGATAATGAAAAGGCTTCAAGAATAGTAAAGGGATGAACATGCAACTTTCTTTAAATGTCGATTAATCTGCATTAAATATATAATTATATGCATAACGTAACTGAAGAAGAAATTGAGAAGTGCAATTGACAAAAATGGGGAAGAGCTATGCTGTAGACTTGTTGCCCTGTAATTAGATGTATTTACCAGTCAAAACTCTACGTACTTCAAAAAGCTAAAAACATTAAACCCCTATTTGACAACTATTATTTGAAAACTTTTTTTTTCATATACTCATTTTCAATCACACATTCACAATATTCTGCACGTAAATCCAAATTTTTTTCATACTTTTTAACCACACAGTCTCCTAATATTAATATTCAAAACATTGTTTTTCCCAAATAATGACATCAAACAGGGGCTAAATGACCGTTGGGGGGCTTCTGCTTCTTTTTTTTTTTTTTTCTTTCTGTAGAAAAGCTTCCTGAGGAAGCTATCCAAGTCAACTTCCTCTAAAAACACTTCAAACTAGAAGAAGCACTTCCAGAAATTTATCAAAACATACCTAAACATAGCTTCTTAGCCTTAGAAAGAGTTTTGGCTTTTAAAAGCCCTGTTAAACGGGCTGTAAGAAAAGAAAAATGGACAGCCAGTCTAGTTCTCCCAGAGCGAGACCAAACCAATCAGTTTTTGATGTAATAACGCCGAAATTTATTTCTTAAGCAGACTGAGATGGCATTTCCAGTTTGGGAGCAGACTAATTCATCGGGTTCCAGGGAATTTTACTGACTCCCAATGTGTACTCACACTTCCCAATGTGTACTCACACTGTAAAATTGGTGCAACTATATAAAAGTGAGAATATATACTCGTGCATATTAAGAAAGCTGCCAAATTTATTTGCCGAACTACACCAAATATTTGACTCTACAAGCAGAGTTGCACTCCCAACCACGGGAAAAAAAAATATTTTTCAACAAAATCACAATTTTATCTGGATTTGAAGTATGTTCAAACAATTAAACCAGATGTTATCATCTAGATAGCTATTTCAGCTTTCAAAGAGAGATTACCATATTTCTATGTTATCTTATATAAAGTTAAGATACATTAACTCAAGATTTACATTTATCTTGTGTTTTCATGACATGAAGGGATATCTCAATTTTGTTTTATTCATTGTTAGTCCCAAAATTTTGGCGTTCACTATGGCAAATATGACGGTTCTCTAAAATTTTTTCAACTATTCTCAAAATTCGTAAATCATAATTTCAGCAAGGTCAAGCTAAGCAAATTATGCTCCCAACCCCAGCTATTCTTTAGTGTAGGCACATATAGAAATCTTTCTTTCTTCATCATCCATTTGGATAAATATTGCCACTCTAACCCATGAGTGCTTTCAAAATGAGTGCGTTCTTGAGGTTACAACAGGTGACGCCCAGCAAAAATGAGCTTTAAGAGATCTTGTAATTCAATTCCACAAATTAGAGAGAGAGAGACCAGCCTCCACCAATTGGTGGTAAAGATAGCTGATGATAAAGATGGGTGGGAATGCCTTGGAAATTGGATTTAGGATAGGGACGTGGGGTTGCTACCTTGCCTGGTAACAGCCAAGAGATTAACAATGATTTAATGATTCATGTCTCCCTGACTCTACTATTGAATTAAATGCAAATAGGCATTATAAATAAGGACAAAAATTAGAAGTACAACCAAAAACATACATAATAATTATTTTTCCACGAGATTACATGTAATCACGAAGTGCATAAAACTAACCATTCTGAAACACAGTCTTCACAGAAGATATGTTTACAGCGCAACAAGATAGGGGCATGCATCTTCTCCTGGCATATAGCACACAGATCTCCTGCGACATTCACCTGTGTTCAGTAATTTATAGATTAGTTTACCAAATGCTCTTCCTGTTTCCTGATGATGTATGGATCATAAAAATCCTCAACATAATAAATGAACCAGGACATGAAGACTACAAGCAAAGAGGTGCATGTCACTTCTTGAGGACATATGCTCTTATTTCCTTCATGCTCAGCCAACTCAAAACAAAAAACAAGAAAACTATGGATTTGACCATGAACATTGACAGCAGGGACATAGCTAATGACAGTAACAAAACGTGGCCAAGCATGCTGAGATATAGCCGTCAAGAGAAAATTCAAGAACTCGAGAACATAGGATATGAATTGGGACATTCAGTGTAGTTCTGGCTTGGATCAGCAGACTTTTAATGGTAAAACTTGGATATTTTGCTGCCTATTCGGGATTTAACGTGGCAAGTATTCCAGTATCCTGAAATTTAGGTGGCATGGGACGTAACCCTGTGTCTTTACATGTGTGAATGACCATTTACTTACTAAAACCAATGTGTTGTTACAAGAAGACATTAACAATTGAAAATGCTAACAAGATAAACAATTAACGACCAAAAAATACATTCTTATGCTGGAAAGTCATTATGGAGTCTTATACAGAAATTCAAAAACATTAGTTGGAAACTTGGCATAGAAAATGACAATTGAATATGGACTATCAGATCAAAATTATAAGTTGACATTGTTAACTTGAATAACCTTGTAACCCTCATTCATTAGAGAACAACTAAGATAGTACAAAATGAAGCAAACGAGGTGAACTCAAAAGGTTAGCGCAAAGGAAAGTAGGATTTGCTAAATATCTTCCTGATTGTTAGATACAGTAGGAATATTAAGGCTTACTTCTGTCCACTTTGACACCAGCAGGCTCCATACTGATAAAATTATTTCTAAAACCCAATGTGACGGAGATAAAGATAGAATAGAATTAGTAGTTAGATAGGATTTTAAAATAAGATTTCAATTCATATTATGATCGTTTAGATTAGATTCAGTTAGATTTAATATTTTGATAAAGTTATAGCTTATTAGAAGTTCCTTTAATTTTAGATTAGTTTCTATATAAATAGAGGGCTTATTCATTGTAATATTCAACCCTTGAATATATGATAAATTGATTTTCTTCTTTGCCATCAATTCTTCTCTTATTGGATCCCTTTTCTTTCTTGTTCCATTGCTTGTTCATTGTCAAATTAGTATGCTCCCGCGTAACAAAGACATCACTAATTGTCTTGTGAAGTCGGCATTAAGGCATATGTTTGCCCGCTTTCACACCAGTATGTTCCATATGGACCAAAACTAGTTCCACAAAATTTAAAAGTAAAAGAAACATTATACCTCTTCTGATGTCGCATAAGACCCATAATGTACTTCCTTTCTTGATAATGCCTTCGAGGCAGCAACGAAGGATTGGACCTGACAGCAAGGTGGAAGAAGATAAACAAATCTCTTTAAACATGGTGTGTTCCAGATACTTCATAATAAAAAAGCAAGTGAACACAAGAAATACCTTTTCAACAATTGATGTAAGCTTGACGGTTAAATACAACCCTGTTGTCAATGATGAAAAGAGACTTCCATTTTCTTTGTTCAAGAAGAATTTATACCATACAGGGGTCGGTAACAGTGCTCGGTATAGAAGCAGCGTGTACTCAACTAGAGTCAACATTTGACCCTGAATGCAAATCATACATCAGAATTCTATGGAATTACATAGTACCCTGCTGAACTAACAACAACTTTATTATATACTCTAGAAACCATATTACCTGTCTGCGGAAATTATGGCCCCTGCCATTCCTATAATACATTAGCAGAATCAACTTCAAGACCATTGCAGTCTGCCGCACCATTGTATCTGAAACAAACGATTTCAGAAAAAATTTAAAGGACACGACTAATTAAAGTACCCTTGACAGGATTCCCACTCCAGTTACCCCACCTTCCAGAAAAACCATAAAAATATAATAAAATTGCATATGCTCAAAATATAAACTATAATAAATGTCAGAAAACAAGTTACACGGATTTTAAAATTTCAGAACAGAAACTGGGTATAAAGAAAATTTTCCAATAGGAAAAAGAGAGAGAAAAAATATGTCATTTTCAATTTAGTACGAGGGGGAAGTTATAGCCATGCAATGATCATATAAAATGTAACTTGGGCTCTCAAGTATAACCAAAGTTTAAATTATACTATTCAGTAAGGCACTTGATTTCCATCTCGTATTTAACTACCAATGCATATTCAGCATGCACACAAACAGGTTTCAAATGATCAATTATTTGTTCCCTGTGTGTATATCATATAGATGAAATGAAGTTATTGCCAAAATAATAAAGAGCTCAACGAATTCATACCATTTACCAAGATGATAAAAATTGCATTCCAGAATGGTGGGATAACCTTTGGAGGAATCATGAATAGAGGGTAGAAAATATCATCATTCCGACACCACCAGTAGATTCCAGATACATGTAGTATGAAGGCAAATGAATAACCAACAAGGACAGAAATCTTTCTCTCTCCCTGCAAAAGTCGGTGTTTAGTTGTTCTTAAGTATTCCTATAGTCATCTTTATTCCTTCTACTAAAAGGGGTATGACTTAAAGTTTAAACAATTAACATGAATATGCTACAAACTACTCAGCATATGGAACACACATCATACCTTTAGAGCTGTCTGCTTCCGAAGAATGTCATTAGACTTCAACAAGCCAGCAGTGATCCAAATTGTAATAAAGAATCCTGAAGATCCATATTTTATTTAGAAAAGTCGAGGGTTTAATACACAAAGAAAAGAAATGTGAATTTATAAATAAAAATAGTTATACGGTACATATTATTGAATCTCCTAAATCATCAAATAGAAAACTAATAATTTGAATAAGTACCAAAATAAAGTTTTGAAGGACAGTCAAAACACGAGAATACCCATAACAGAAAAAAAGGACTAGTTAATTTCATAGACATGGAAGATTATGCATGTGTTATCTCTTCATGATTCTCTGTACAAAGACAATCAAGAATGATGATGTTTAATGTTATCTAGAACATTAATAACATCAAGATTTGGAATGCAAATAGCAAAGTAATTAGGCTGCACAAGTTATGATAAACAAGTAAAAAGCTTGTTTCTTTCATACAGTTTCCACATCACTGAAGTAGTTTTACCTAAAAAATTCCTCAGTTATAGAAGAACGGTTAAGATACAACAAAGAATAAGAAGGTGTGAGTTCAGTGGGAAATTAAAAGGACAGCTCTAATGATATCCAAACATTATAACAATTCATTCCACATTAAATCAAGCTATATGCAATAACTAATCCAGGAAAACAAGATATAAAGGGATAGCCACAGGTCTCAGAAAGGAAAACTATGATTTTATGGTTACTGCATCTTATGCTGCTTATTTTCCTCAAAAAATAAATTTTCAAAGAGAACCAAGAGAACAGTGGTTTATGGTGATCATGTTAGGCCAGAAGTCAACCATGCTTTAAAAATTGCATCAAAACGAAACTTTTTAGGAGATTATAAAGTTGAGCTATCGTGGAAAGATCAAAAGGCATTGAATAAACTTTACTCAATCACTATACCATTCAATTTCAAAGAAGAGAATAACAAGCAATGAGACTAAATCAGTCCATATCCATATCTACACTACTGTGGCTTTACTGACAATGAATTTCAACAAGTCCTCGGTAGCATTGCAACAATAAATTTGGGCTATTGTGAAAAGATTAAAAGGCATTGAATAAATTTTACTCAATCACTATAGCATTCAATTTCAAAGAAGAGAATAACAAGCAATGAGACTATAGCAGTCTATACCCAAATCTACACTATGGCTTTATCAACAACAAATCTCAACAAAGTTCTCAGTAGCATTACAACAAGAGCAATGAACATTTTCCAACTCCCAAAAACTCAGGCAAGTCTTCAATGCATTTTAGAGCATGCTCATGAGTGCTTTTAAGTGATTATAACTTGTAGGTCCTTCAAAATGTGTGAATAATAAGTGGGTGATAGTCGTGGATCATATGAAATGTGTAGATAATAAGTATGTTTGACCATCTTAATTTATAATTTAAGCATTGCCAAACATACAGTTAATAACCTCTTAGCATTTTAACATATAAAATCATAGCAATATCTTAAAAATAAATATTTCTTCTAATTGTTATCCAGCAGTAATGTGATAAGTTATTTTCTTCCATCAGCTGTCCTTCAATTTTATATTCTTGCAAAGAATTGAGAAAACTTAGTACTGGTAACTTGGTAGTCAGCCTATACTGCAACCCTTGCCCAACATCATTATTTGCAACTTCTTGCAGTAAATGCTGAAGTTTACCAGCTAAAACCAATGCACATGAAAAATGTTACAAGGTAAAGCCTTCTTACAACCAACCAGTTATGGCTGAAAATGTTGCTACTTTTCATTGGTTTATCCACTCACTTAAAAATTACGAGATTTGTACCATCAAATCACCTATCCTTAGTCGCTTCCAGGAAAAGTACCTAACAGCACCACGTCAAATCTGCTCTGAAATTTCATATTGTTGGAGCATAATAGATATGGCACTGAAATTACTTAGCCTATGTTTCGCTCGTTTTTATAAACTATTTATAAACATTTAAGTCATTTTTTATCCACATATTTTGAAGGACCCACAACTAGTATCCATTTATCCATCACTCATTTCTATCTATTTATAAATGAAATCGTTTATAAACACTTCCCAAGCATGCTCTTATTTGAGTTTCACAGAGGAGGATCAATATCTTTAACTACCTCTACCCTATTCAATTATAAACATAAGTTTAAAATTTAACAATGGAAACGAATACGACCTCCTGAAAATTAAAAAAGGAAAAGGAAAATCTGGCACCTGAACATGATGATCAATAAGCTACCTCATAATACAATGAAAAACATTTACTTGCACGAATGTCAGTGTGGATGCAAAAGCATAATTGAATGTAAATCAATTTTACCTACCCTAGATTGAATCCAACCAGAACTCCAACTCAGATTAGACTAGAACCATGATAAAATCATTAGAGTATGGATCCTATAAAATTTTCCGATATGACTCGTGATCAAGTTCAAAACATGATCGGCATCATCCTTAACGGCAATATGATATACATACAATTCGCCAGAATCAGTTTGATGCATATTGAGAACATCTACTATGATAAACATAAACAAAGTCAAAATATTACAATAATTAAAAGTAAACCCCAATACTCTGAAAATTACCTTGCAAGTGCTGGCGGATGAAAACCATCAATAAAAGCAAAGCGAAGGGAAGAATCTTCTCAATCCACCTCGCCACCTGCTGTATATCATATCTTTGAGAAGATGACGTTTCCCTGTTGGTATCATTACTACTGCTGCTGCTACCATTCCCATTATCATCAACAGAATCCCCGGTAGGCTCCTCCGAACCCAAACGCGAGCCAGTTTGATTACCCTGTCCTCTAATTCTATCCTGCTCCCCTGCCCCGATTATCCGAATAGCAACCTCCCCATTGTTATCATTGCTATTACTAGTACTATTTAGTCTATTCTCATTGATTGTAACAGAATTGTTGGTGGCTTCGGACACAAGGGGCTGGGCATCGGAGTGGAAATCTGGTCGAACCCGGAGGATCCCGGAGTATTCGAGTAGAGATGAAACAGGTGAATTGAGGAACCGAAGGGGAGAAAAAGGGATTCTGGAATTTCCTCGATTGCTTGATGAATAAGGCCATGAATCAGAATTCGAAGTATCAGAACTTGCTGCGGACTCCATAATTTTCGCTTTTTCGGAAAACCCACAAAAAATTAATGATATGAGAATGAAAATTCTTTATGCAAACTTTTATGCTTCTGGCAAAGAAAAGTTCAAAAAAGGAAGGAGATAACAAGAGAAAAGTCAGATGAGCGAGGATGAAAGAATTGAACGAGTGAGGACTATTATAATTAAAATTAAATCGGTTTACACAATTAAGAAGAATTATAAAGAAACATTAATATATTATTGAGATGGATAATTACTTAAAAAAATATTAGAATAGCTTAATTTTTTATAGAAAGTCAAAAGAGTAAATACTCGTTGGTTAATAATTGCAAGTGGAGTAGAATTATTTTAGGATTAATCCATTTGTACATAATGGATTATCCCCTCTCACGTAATGTGCGGGCCCGCGTGTATTTAAAAATTTCGACAGTATGGTCCCCATCCCCATTGTGAGTACTATGTAAAAGATTCGATATCCATCAAATACACCATTACTTAGTTCAATAAAGAAGTTTTTGTAGTAGTAAAATGACAATAAAAAATGATGATCATAACTCGTTCATCCCCATTAAAGCTTTCCAAATTAAAAGTATTGTGTAAAAAAATGAGTTGGGAAATCACCAAAAAAAGTGAAATGAGGTTGGGATGGTGGCAAATTATATACAAAATATATGTTTTATTTGATCATATATCTTGAGTATGAAGAAGAAAAGGGGAAAAAACGTTATACAACTACTATTGTGGTATTAATAATACATTAATTGTAATTTTTCTTTTATATTGAGTCTGCAATGATTCACAATGATATGCAATGATTCATAATGATAATATCATTTCAATTATAACGATTGTAAAAATCTGACAAGCGTATTTTACTAATCTTCTAATTTTTTAGTAACATTGAGTTATAGGGCCTGTTTGTTTTGGATTAAAATCTGAAATCAAAGTCAAATAATCAATATTAACAATATCTTTAATGAGTCACACAACTTTTCAACCACATATTTCAAAAACTTCTATCACAATCTACTAAAAATTTAATTTCAATCTCCACCAAATACCCTCATAATGAGTTACATTGATGGTAGTGGTATATTGAGTTACATCGATTGAAAATTTCATTATTGTCTTGTTTACGAAGCTTGTATTTTTATGGTTACATTCAGATAAATATGTTATGTTGATGATAACGTTGCATTGAGTTAATTTGATGTAATATTGCATTGAATTACTGTGATTGTAATTTTCGTGTTAAACAATTTTAATAAAGCATCTTATAATCGGATTTTTTTCTCCTATGGTTGTAGTTGTATTACTTTTAAAATGGCCGATAAAATAAAAAAAAAAAAAAAAATACAACTTACAACTGCATTTTTGTCCACGCTCTTATTTTCAAAATATATTTTTCTATCTTATTTTAACTACGCATTTTTCAATAAAATAATATTATACGCAAACTCTAAACTTTTTCTTATTTTTTAACCACACGTTCTTTATCAAAATACTATTTCAAAATGCATTTAAAAAAAAAAATAGGGCTCAAACAGGATTGCGTTAAACTATTTTTTTTTTTTTTACAAAAGACCTTACAACATTTTTATCACTAAGATTGAACACACTCATGAAAATTTCCGAGACATATTTGAAAAAGTTTATTTTGATTACATGGGATGATTTATTACGGGGATCGTAACATGTTTTCACGATGTTTGCATTTATCGTGTAAATTGTCTTTATCGTTTCAAACTTAATATTTGCACCCTTATTTCAACATTTTTCTTGCAGAGTTGATCATTTCTGTTTCATTTCGTCAACTTATTTCGTCAAATAAGTGTAATTGGCGCAAAACGTTCTTATTGTTTTCCTTCCTTGCACAAATCCCCCCGTCATTTCAATTTTGGAAAAGAAAGAAATAATTGTAGCTAGAATTCCAAATTTGTTAAAAAGTACAAATGATCTCACATAAAACAATTTTGAATAAAGCTACTCACAGCTCCCCTTCATAGTCGGACTTACAGCATTTCAAAAAATCTGATGTGGCAGCTTGACCCGACCCCAACGAAATAAAAAACCCGGCCCATAAAAAACAAACGGGGAACCAACGTGAGTCTAACCTAATCTCCCCCCCCCCTCCCGAATTCTCTCCCATCTCGAGCGAAATCGGACCCAAGGTAGCCTCGCGAATCAACCCGCTCAAGAAGCTCTACCCATTCCCCAGCTGAGAAAGAGGAAGAAAGGTAAGAAATGTTTCCTGCCCATTCTACAAACTTGGAAGTCCGAAAAGAAGCTCTACTCATTCCCGCTCAAGAAGCTCTACCCTTCATGTTTTCTAAATTATTTTTTTTTTATTTGGGGTAGTCGAAGTTTCTGTGCAGTTGGAAGTTCGAAAATTTGTATGCATTTTGTTACTAATCATTAATTTTGTTGGTTAACATTCAAGTTTCTGGGCAGTCAAAGTTTCTTTGTGAAATTGAATGTATTTTTTAAAAAAAGTTCTTTGGAAACCTATTGGTAATCTGTGCAGTTTACCTTGTCCGAAAATGGTAGTGTATGTAATCTGTGAAATCGAATGCATCTTTAAAATAATTTGTATGAATTTTGTTGGTTACCAGTAATTTGTATGTTTATAGCAACATTAAATTGATGATAAGAATCATCCATACTTGTAAATAGAATGGGAGAAACGTACTGCGACAGTCTAAATAATATGAAGTTCAAATGGAATGTTTAGAGTTATAGTTTCAAATGGTCAGTTTGGAATTTTAGTTACTTGCTTATAGTGGTAAATTTCGAAATGAGCATTCTATGTGTGTCAGTAAAAATGAATATGTGTTTCTTTGATGTAGGAAAAGAGACAATGGAAGTATTGGATGACGAAGTATGTGTAGAATCCAACGATGAGAAGTTAATGGATAATGTAGTCAACTTGGAAGACGATAACGATAATTTAGCAAAAGATGTTATATGGTAGTGCCTGAGGTGGGTATGCAGCTTAACGATCAAAAAGAGTTGTTCAATTTTTACAAAAAATATGCGTACGAAATAGGTTTTCCGGTTAGGAAAAAGAATTCCAAAAAGGGTGATGATGGATTAGTGAGGTATGTGACATTGACATGTAGTCGTGAGGAAAGACCTAGGAATAATAGCGCTTCTTTAAAGCCACAACCAACAATTCAGACAGGTTGCAAAGCGAGGGTAACTGCTTCCTCAGATCCATGTGGAATATGGAAAATTTGCACGGTTGACCTCGAATATAATCATAAAACAAGCCCGTCGAAGTCTCGGTTCTATCGATGCAATCGAGAATTGAGTGCACATGTAAAAAGAAAGTTAGAAGTGAATGATATGGCTGGAATTCCTTTGCACAAGAGTTACAACTCTGCAGTAGTTGAAGCCGGTGGGTATGAAAATATGACTTGCATTGAAAAGGATTGTCGAAACTATGTTGANGTTGTATCGATGCAATCGAGAATTGAGTGCACATGCAAAACGGAAGTTAGAAGTGAATGATATGGCTGAAATTTCTTTGCACAAGAGTTACAACTCTGTAGTAGTTGAAGTCGATTGGTATGAGAATATGACTTGCATTGAAAAGGATTGTCGAAACTAAGTTGAAAATGTGAGTCGATTAAGACTAGGTGAAGGAGATGCCACGGCAATACAATCCTACTTTTCAGAAATGCAAGCACGTTGCTTTGGGTTTTACTTTTCTATGGATTTGGATGATGAGTCACGACTTAAGAATCTTTTCTGGGCAGATAATAGGTGTAGGCAAGCATATAAGGAATTCGGAGACGTGGTGACGTTTGATGCCACTTACCTCACTAATAAATACGACATGCATTTTTCCCCATTTGTTGGTGTAAATCATCACGGACAATTAACACTGCTTGGATGTGCTATCAAATGAGGATACACATAC
>CAIGRT010141410.1:0-13154 GCA_903798405.1 Fraxinus platypoda
GTAATCATCAGTTGCTTGACTTTCCATACTAACTACTAAGAAACTATACAAGAAAAAATTGAAAAAAACACAAATAACAAACATAAATAAACTATAAATTGTTCAACTAATAAGATTTAATAAGAAAAAAATTATTAATTTGTTTAGAAAAAATAAAAGAAATATATAAAAAAAAATTCGGTTCTTATTCGGTTCTTGGTCTAGAACCGAGAACCGAATCAAACCATTTGATTCTCGATTCAAATACCCGTTCGGATATTTCATTTAAAAAAAATCGCTCGGTTCGGTTAAGACATTTTGCCCAACCATACCCGTGACACAATATAAATAATAATGTAAAATATGATGTACATGTAGCACGATTGTAAATATATTACTTGTATCTTTATTAAAAATATTCCTTGTAATTCTTGATTTTATTTTATCAACACATTGTTTTATTGAAATCAAAAGTAATCACTCTGCCTTTCAAACCTCCAATCGGGAGTTTCTGGTTACCGATTTATGGGGAGTTTTTAAATTATCGATTTTGGACGTTTATGAGGATTAAGTTTTGAATGATTTTTACATTAATTTTTAAAATAGCCAAATCCATGTTTGAAAGTTTATTATCCTATATTTTTGAATGTTTTTTTAGAAGAATAAAATTATATACATGTCTTTAGTAAAATTTCCAATTTATTGTATTACTCATAAGTGATATTTTACTTATAAGTTTTTTATATATAAGTTAATTTTTAACTTAAAAGTAAAATATTTATCTATAATTAAAATTTTAAATTATAAGTAATTTTTTTACTTCTAAGAAGTTTCAATTATATGTTAATTTTATACTTATAAATAATTCTTTACATATAAGTGAATTTTTACGTGTAAGTAGCGTTTATATTTTATAGGTGAACTCTAAAATTATTAGTAGTATTTTTACTTATAAGTAATTTTTATTTGTAAGTTAGTTTTGAACAAAATAGGTGGATTGTAAATAAATATTTTATATAGGGCAATAATGGAATAAAATTTGAAGAACAACAAAAAATCACCAATTTAGGTTTGAGAAATACGCCCCTACACCTAAAATCAGTGCTATGAAAAATTAATAAACATCATGGAGCCGCCCAAAAAGTGTTAAAATCGATGAAAAAACTCTCAAGCAGGTCCTAAATAAATTATTTTTCTTATAAAATTTCAAAAATGAAAAGAAAAAAAAGGGAAAGAAAGAAATTAGAAAGATAGATGAGATTGCATCTACTCATTTGTGGCTCGAATTAAAGTAGTTGTACACTCATTGTTTACAGGACCATGCTAGATGAATATGGCCACGTAGGCCTTGTTCGAACATCGGCCGATGTGGCACCCCACCTATAGAGGGTGCCTGTCAATTGAGATCATTGATTATTTTAATTGTTATTAAAATCAATGATAAAATTGTGACACGTCATGAAATATAAGTAAAGTTGTTAAGAGTGTAGCAAACTCTTTGGACTCAAAAGATCCGATATTACAACGCTAAATGGGCCAAGAAGATCCGACTCGATAACCCGAATTCGATCTACGAAAATTTTCTTTTCTTCGTTCATTATTCAGCAGCCCCACTCTGTGATTCGCATTTCTCATAATTCATCTCCATTTATGTTGTAGTATTGCAAAAGAAAAGAAAAATGATTTGATTTTCAAAGAGATTTTTTCTTCCAATTTCTCCCTTCAAATTTACTCTAAATCGACAAATTACCTACCAGATCTTATTCATCAATCTTTTTGATCTGTTGCGGTCTGTGTAGAATTGAATTTTGAGGAAGATTAGTAAATAAATTAGAAGGAAAATTAATGGCGGGAGCAGCATCGGCGCTGTTCCTACTAGACATAAAGGGGAGGGTTCTTGTGTGGCGGGACTACCGTGGGGATGTCTCCGCTGTACAAGCCGAACGCTTCTTCACCAAGCTCATTGAAAAAGAGGCATTTGCTTATTCATTCATTTCTAGTTTAGTGGTTCTGCTTTCGATTTTACTTATTGAGAATTTGAATAATTTGTTGAATGTCGTATGATTTTTGATGAATTTATGGTGTTAAATGGTTTTATTGAAGCTGAATAGAAGCATGAACTTAATTTTGATCTTTTTTTGTTAGCAAAACTTTGGCATGATTTGATCTTTCATTTTCTTCAATTGATTTATGTTTACTGAACTTTTATTTTTATCTGAATTAAGCAACTGTAGTTTAATGATTTCTGCTCTTAAATTTTACCGACTTTGTTAGGAAATGGAGATTTTTGTAATTATGTATAATATATATATATATATATTTATTATTATTTATTATTTATTTATTATTTATTTTTTAATTTTTTTGGGTCAAGTGTAGTGTAGAGCATTGAATTTGTGAGCAAAACTTTGCATTGATCTGGTCTTTCATTTTCTTCAATTGATTTATGTTTACTCAACTTTTATTTCTATTGAAATCAAGGAATAGTTTACTGATTTCTGCTCGTGATTTTACTGACTTTGTTATGCTATGAAGGTTTTGGTAATTATAAATAATTTGTTCAATGTCATATGAATTTTTGATGAATGTTGAGGTTTTGAATGGATTGATTGAAGCTGAATGGAGGCATGAGCTTAATTAAATGATTTTTCTTTTTCTGGTTGGGAATAGTGTGGAGGATAAGATTCGTATGGAAAACTTTAAACTTGATCTGATCTTTCATTTTCTTCCATTGATTTATGTTATAGAAAGCAAAAGCTTGATTAAAATTGTGGATAAAATGGACCGAATAGCTTTAGATTTTGACTACTTGGATGGTTTAGTTAATGCCGGTGAAAGCACAAGTAGATAATTCAATTCATACAAGATATAGCTTCACTCTAAATCGAAACTTCACTCTTCATTGAAATGATTATTTGCCCTTCAAGGAGGAACTTTATTTAATAAAATGGCAAATTTGATAGATAATAGTGTCCTGTGATTTGATTGATCTGAGATTTGGTATAACGTCTTAGTTCTGTTCATTTGAACCTTTGATTAAACAATTTTGTCACAATATAGTTCGCAAAGGACACGTGTTCAAGAATTATCTCCTCCCCTTTTCCCCCAAAATTTAAAACTTATTTTTGATGGCACTGTTCTTGGAAGTTTATGTTATCTGAAACATGGGTAAAACATAATAAATGAAAAACCACATGACATCAAATTATATAATTCAGACTGGAGAAAATCTGAAATTTCTCCTGTATCATCTGAGACTGATGTTACTAAAATTTGCTGCACACCTTCTATTTAGTTGTTATTTTGTCAAAGTAGTATTTCGTTTAAAAACGAACCAGAAGGACTGACATACGGTGTGGTATAATGTTCTATTTTAGGGTGAGTCGGATTCTCAAGATCCTGTTGTATATGATAATGGTATCACGTATATGTTTATACAACACAATAATGTTTATCTCATGACTGCATCTCGGCAGAACTGCAATGCTGCCAGCCTTCTACTGTTTCTACACCGTGTTGTTGATGTAAGCTTCATTAGTAATAGAGTTTCAGTATGCTTTTATAATCTAGTTTACATCATGAAATTTAAATACTTTATCAATTTGTTGCAAACTGATCGCAGGTCTTTAAACATTATTTTGAAGAGTTGGAAGAGGAATCCCTTAGAGATAATTTTGTTGTGGTGGTAAGAGAATTTTTTCACCTCTTCTTTCAAATTGATAGTTTACAGTGAAATATCAAAGCAATAATCATTTGGATCTGCCAGAACTGATGATGCTTCGTGCCTCTGACAGTATGAGTTACTTGATGAAATGATGGACTTCGGTTACCCTCAATATACTGAAGCAAAAATTCTTAGTGAATTCATCAAGACTGATGCTTATAGGATGGAAGTTACACAGAGGCCTCCAATGGCTGTAACAAATGCAGTTTCCTGGCGCAGTGAAGGGATAAGTTACAAGAAGAATGAAGTAGGTCTTTCTTACTAGCCTTGTAGCTAATTCCTTCAAGCTAATTCTTTGAATGACATGATTACCTAGCATTTTCTTGTTTCTTCAGGTGTTTTTGGATGTTGTAGAAAGTGTTAATATACTTGTCAACAGCAATGGACAAATAATCAGGTCAGATGTTGTTGGGGCGTTAAAGATGCGGACATACTTGAGGTTGGTTCGTCAATCCTGGATACTTATCTGTGATATTTTTCGCGCTGTGTTTTACTTATCACAGAATTGAAATCATATGATTGTTGAGCTACTCAAAGGGATGAATCCTAAAAATCTTTGAAACTGATTGAATGATACATAACTGTAGATTGTAGTAGCTGTACTGAGTTAACGACTATAGTTTTGTAGAATTATAATTCTGAAGTGAAGAGACAGAAGTGGTAGCTTGTAACTGGTGTGCTATAGATCCCTACTGGGATTTGATTTGACATTCTGGGTATAATTTGTGGCCTGAGTTTTACCTTTGGTGCACTCCCAGGACAGTGCATGTGGGCATGGGGAGGGAGGGGAGGGGGATTGGATATTAGTGGCTGATTATACTTGAGTGAGGTGCTTGATTCAAATATGTTTGGGGACACTACTTATGATGGATCAGTGGTGAGTAATAGACTTGGCTTCCTTCTTCACCTATTAGGAAACCTTAAATGGTCAATCTTAATATTGCAGGTGGTGGTGGGGCATGGACTGGGAGAAAAATCAATAGATTGGTGATCTCTTACATTTTAAATGGGTAAAGCATGGTTACCTCGAGTTTTACTAGGGCAGCATGCTAGTGTCCAACACATGTCATGTCGAACCGTAGCTATGATGCTCGGTCTGGGGTGTGGATATTGGGCACGGGTACGTATCTAAATGTCGAATCTATTTTTTTTAAATTAATGTAGGATATGGGTTCATGGTTAAAAATAGTCTAAATTTCGAACACGGGTACGCCTTTGAAACTTCAATTTTTTTCTAAAAAATTTATGTAAAAAGTTAAATAATAGTTAAGTTGCAAATTGTTAAAAGATAAACATGTCAGTTAAAAATCAACTAGAAATTTATATTAAAAGTCTAAAACATCAAAAAAAATAAATGGACATGACAAAGCACAAAATTAAAATAAAAGTTAGAGCATCTATTTGGGGATAATTTATGTTAATTAAGGAACAAGAGAAAGCGAGTGATATTTATGGGAGAGAAGATTAATCGATCCGTAACCAGTCGTTTGATTAATCAACTATTATTTGATTACTTCTATTTTGTCAAGTTTTGAAAAAATATTAATTTCAGAAAATGCTATTAAATTGTTTTAAAAAAATTATTTATGTTGATTTTATAATTATATGTCAATCATTTTGGCCAAAGAAAAATTTTAATTTTTTAAAATTTTTGTAACAATGTTAATCAAATTTTTTTTTAAACTAACATGGTCTTATCGAGATCAAAAAAACCAAAAACATATTTAAAAAATAATAAACATCATGTAATTTGCTCAACCAATAAGGTTGTAAAATTCAAAGAAAAAGATAAATAAACACAACCAATAAGGATGTAAGACTGTAAATATACTTCAATCACGATGGATAATTTTTTTTAAAAAGCAATGCTTAAAAAAAATATTTTAAAGCCCAAAAGGCCCAAAAGTTAAAACAAAAAAAGGTCCAAGTACATCACCCATTCCTCTTCTTCCCTGGCATTTCTGGCTCTACAAGACTGTAACAATGGTGGCAGCAGTTCAACAGGTTCCGCCCCTGGCCGTGTCCGGTTGAAATTTATCGTATCCGACCCATATCTATACCCGTACACGTGTCATGTCGTGTTGACACTAGTATGCCAGCCAAAAAGAAGGGTTCGAGCATCATAGACAAAGTATATGAAAAAACCCTGAAATTTCTGAAAACAACCATGGAAATGACAATACAAAGATGAAAAAACGAACAACCTGAATGGGATTAGGTGATTGTTCTTGTATTCAGACGTTATCAAGCTGTTTTCGCGACAGCCGAAAGTGAAGAGATTGTCGACAGGTTTGATGCTTTTCAAAGGCTAGGCAAATGCTTGGGGATTGCAACAAGGGTCAGGTTTTCTTTCAGTGGTCGGCGACGATCGGGGATGGAGAGGATTGGGCGGTGAAATCGGCTTCAAGAGAGGGTTTAGCACGCTGGCTTCAAAGGTCACAAATTTGGAGAAAAGTAACCTGATGAAGAGGGGTTGCGAGGTACAGCAGGAGGTGGAGACGAGTCCGCTGGTGTTTTGTCACCGTTGTGAAGTGAATGGAGGAGATGATTTTGGAGAGGATTTCAAGTGTTTCAATTGGGGGTTGTTGGGGGAGAAATGATGCTTTGGCTAATTAACTCACTTTCTTTCTTTAAAAAAAAAATGTTCTACGTTGACCCTGTAAAAGACCTGTAAGAAGTCCCTTGTACACCAAGCGCGATCAAATCAGTTTAAGTGTGAAAATGGGTTAAATTCACCAATGACCATCCAACTTTGTACTTAGTATCACTATGACCATCCAATTTTATTTTGTTTCACCATAACTGTCAAACTTTATACTCAGTGTCACCATTGCCACCCAATTTGATTTAATTTCACTATAACCACCCAATTTCATAAAAATGTGCCACATAGACCCTGTAAAAGACATGTAAAAAGTCTCATGTACACCAAGCGGGATCGAACCAGTTTAAGTGTGAAAAGGGGTTGAATTCACCAATGAACATCCAACTTTGTACTTAGTATCATTATGACCGCCCAATTTGATTTTGTTTCACCATGACCATCAAACTTTATACTTAGTGTCACTATGGCCATCCAATTTGATTTAATTTCACCATGACCACCCAATTTCATATAACGTCTCACCATGTCTACCTAACTTCTTTTCACCATTTTCACTAATTTTAAAAATGATAAAATAGTGACTTTGTATTATATATATAAAATAAATTTGAAAAAAATAAAATAAATAAAAACTTATCTTTTAAAAATAAAATAAAATAAAAACTTATTTTTTAAAAATGTTACATTAAAAAATAAAACAAAAACTCATTTAAAAAAATGTTTAAAAAATAAAATAAAATAAAATAAAAACTTATTTAAAAAAAACGTTTTTAAGTAAAATAAAAACTTATTTTAAAAAAAGTTACTTGGAAAAATAAAATAAAAAGTTATTTAAAAAAAACGTTCCTTAAAAAAATAAAATAAAATAAATACTTATTTTAAAAAAAGGTTTTTAAAATGAAATAAAAACTTATTTTTAAAAAAAACGTTACTTAGAAAAATAAAATAAGTTTTGTGACAAGACTTCAGGTTTATGCATGTTATTAATGTTATGAAAGACTGGTTGACTTATAGAAATCAGGTTCTCGATTAGCACACGTTTCCAAAGAATTCATCAGAATAAGAACTTCACCACTGTTTATTAAACCATGGCATGCAATACTTAAAACGACAACATGCTCGTTTATTATTAAAGAAATAATTGCACACAGCACTATAGTTTCATTTGGGTATATAACAATTGCATAAAAAAAAAAAGGTAAAAGAAAATTACACCATTTCAGGAAACAAAAAAAATAAAATAAAAAATTAGAAATCTGTAAAAAAAGAACTAAATTTCGAAAAGAGAAATGTAAAGTTCCACTAAAATAAGACAGAAGCACAAAGTTTTACAAGAGAATATGTGTTTACTTTACAAACATATGAATATGATTAAAACTTTCAAACATACTGGCATCACAACAAAAGAAGGTTGTAGTTTCTAAAGGAGCAAAGTACTCCAACCATGACCTTAATAAAAATTAAGAATGGAAATACTTTATATGGAGAATAGCCATTGACGGAGGAAAAGGCATGTGCTTCCTGAATCTTCAACCCAACTTTAGCCAGTAAAGAAGTCAGCTGCGAGGTTCAGTTAAATAGTTCTGTTTAGAGTTAAAACTTGCTTTCCAACAGATGTTGATATGCATATGTATGCATGGTGAACATATAGATAGATAAATCCCCTCTCAATCCAAGGACATGTAGTAACAATTGCTTAGGCTTACAATGTCATATATTTCTGAAAGAAGTGACATTTACCAAAAAAATTACGCTTATATTTGAGAAGCCGAGCAAGGATATACTATGACTTTTGTAACATTGTACTCTACTTAAAAATTTACAAATAAATTACCTTTTAAAACTTTTTTTACTATAATATGGTATGAAAACTTTTTTTTCTGGGCATATTGCTTTCGCCACCTCTTATTTTGAAGTTCTTTTTTCATTAATGCTATCGATCCAGGAATTTCAGCAGAAGATGCAGCAGTGTCCATCTCTAAAAAGAGGAAATAATTACGGGAAAAGAAATAGGAAAATTATAGTCAGTATATCAATAACAAAAAATAAGGATAAAAAGAATAGTGTGACTAAATTTATCAAACAAAAATTAAATACAAGCAATCCAAAATAAAACTTTATCCAAATTATGTGCAAGTAAAAACTTTTTCAGATTTTTTTTTTTTTTTTTTTTTTAATCAATGCATGAGTTCATCCAATGAAAAACATACCATTGAAGAGAGGTTCTGCACAAGAAGTGAACATGTCATCACGACTACAACAACCCTCCATGACGCAACCACATCAGAAAATCTTTCTGATATTTGAACTAAACAATAAAATCCCAAAGAACCAAAAAAAAACGAGAGACCATCACCAACACATAACAATGAATAACAAGTAATCAAGAGTAATGACATTCTAAGACCCTAGTTAATTGAATAAGTAAAGGAGGAATATTGGATATTCTGTGAAGAATTAAAAGATTGGGTTGGAAAAATGCACAAATCATAAGAATATAAATGAAATGTACTACAACTTTCAATGGCTGAGATAGAAGGGCCGTCAGACTTAACAAAATGAGAGCCTCCACAACTGATATGAAGACCCTAAAAACGACCTAGAGGATCCTGTTGCAATGTGTCTGAGATACCCTGTCCATCCTTTGTATCCAAATATATCTCATGTAAGTTTGTAACCTAATGATATAACATATACATGAAAGTAATATACGAGGAAAGTTCTTCTAATGGCATTCATTGAACTGGAAAGTGAGACAGATGAACTAACTGCATATAAGCATCTGGTCTATCAATCTCCACACAATTTCGTTCAGCAGCTTCACAGTCATCCAGTTTCCTGAGATAAAAGTAAATGTCCAATATCGTTTTACGTCCTGATAAATAGTCATTTGTTATACATGCTACCTGAGCAATTATAACCCTCCACTCTTACAGTATAGTTCAAAATACCAACTTGTCGCCTTCGGCATTTATCTTTATATATGATAAAAGAACCATTTATTTCACATGCTATACTCAACTGACATATACAGAGTGCATTATAATTGGAATTGACAGTACGTTGCTAGTTAGTTATTTAGAAATCAAATGTATAGAAATCAATACATGAACACTTGATAGAACATTCAATATTGGAATCATCTGTTAGCAATTTCATGGACTCGGAATGGAGAAGGAGCATATGCAATCACTTTGACAACTAATTGTAAACTTGGCCCAAATCTAAAGCACTAATGTTTCATGACGAACCTTTTGGTGAAGGATAGCCTGTCAAAAATCTACGTCAGTCAAAAAAATATGAGAATTGAAATCAGTTTCAGTTGCTTAACATTAAAAGATTCGAAAGGAAATCATTTTCAACTGCTCACGTGCCTCAAGGGAACTGAATGCATAGCAACAAGCAAAACCTAAGATGACTTAAAAGAATCTTCGAGAACCTTTTCCAGCCATAATTCAGATTCTTCAATCGAATCAAGGACGTCCTCTGCATCATACAAGTTTGATGACTCTAAACAATCAAAAGGGCCAAACAGTAATAATGAAGTAGATCCCCAGTATTTCAATGTTGTTAAATCATATGCTCTAGCAGCCTTTTCTTCCTTGTCATATCCTCTTACATGATTTTACACAAAATAATTGGAAGTTAGATCGAATTTAATAAAAGAACGGTACTATTATTGTTACTCCTCGCCTCTGAAGCCTAGCGAAACAAGGCCACGTGGCATGACGCGTGGGCAGACGGTCAACAAGGAGGTCAAATACACAGAGGAGACAATTAGGCCGAGGTCCTTGCACAACGTCCGAAGTCCTCCCACTGCATGACGAAGTCCAGGCTGAGGCACTTCTTCAAAGATGAAGCTACCTAAAGGAGTTGAGAAAGGGGTTGGAGTCCTCCACTTAAGAGAACCATCTCAGATCTCTCCGAGGTTCTCAAACTCATTTGAAGCTCATAAAGCGGACGTTGTCTCTTGTAGTAGATTTAAAGATATATTGGAAGTGAATGATGTAACACTTGTAATAAAGCTGGCCTTTTATCAATACATTAATTGTATGAATAGACCGTGATGTGATGCCCCAGTTTAAGAGATGAGGCCACGTGATCTGATTCAACGGACACGACGTCGGCCAATGCAGTATAAGTAGGTCTTCTTTGTAATTAAAGGGGGGTTGGATAATTGATAAAGGGGTGGAGAACCATATATTCGAGAGAGACGCTTGAACTCAAGAAAGGAAAATATATGAACATTTCATCTATCCTTCCACATATTCTTGTTTGTTATTACATAGATTAGTTTTGGTTTCCGTCCGGCAATCGTTGTTAGTGCGGTTGCCTTTGTTTCACCCGCCGGAGTTTAAACATTTTTGTCTCTCGTCGCAAAGTACCTCCCGCGTCCATTTCCTCATTGCTACCGTGATCATTCCTGTAGGAACGCGCCGGAATCGTGCTTGACTTGGCGAGAGTGGGTCTGGCATCCGTTGACTCATTTTTTGGGGTCAACAGAAGTTATTCAGATGCTTCCTGTTGATCTACAACTACATAACTGTAGCCGAGTATAGAAACAAACTAATTGTGTTCAAATGTGAAAAACAAAACCTCTAATTATCTCATTCAATAATGTTTATGACCATAGAGTACCAATTTCATGGCATTGGCATGAGGTCCCAAGCCCAAAAATTCACTCACCATTAGTTGATGTTATACCTTGAATCTTCTCCTAAACCTAATTTTTCAATACCTCAAGAATCCCCCTCTTGAAAATATAAAAGAGCAATAATTAGTTAAACGTATGAAATTAACCTATTTTCAAGAAATATCAGAAGTCAAAGCACAAGATTTGAAACTTCATCCATAGACTGCCTTAAAACATATCTCAAGCAACAAATCTTCTACACCGAAACCCACCTTCCTCAAATTCGAAGAATTCTTTAAAAACTGTAGAAACTTTGTAAGGCGCAGAGAACCTAATGTTCGTTGTGCTCCATTTTCTGCATGAGATGGAGACAAAAACTTCTTAAGGAAATGTATGGGTAGCGTACAGAGAGGACGACGATGAGAAGGGGAGGATGGGTAGGTGGTCTTCCAATTTTCTTCTTTTACAGTATAGGGGATGCCCGATTTATATGGTCGCAAAAGTTAATGTTCGGAAATTTAATAATTTGTTACGTGGACCGACATATGTAATTAATTGTAAATAAATGCTATATTAAAGTTAAGCCCAAAATTAAAGTGATCTAATAAAAAATTAAGTAATTGTGTTTTGAGCATCTAAATAAAGTGTAGGCCGGGTTCATATGTGTAGATACCAGATTCCTTTAAAATTGTATTTCATGATGAGCGAAATACATATGAAAACTATTTATAGGGTTATGATTCCCAATTCATATGAAATTTCTCATTCCTTGTGTCTTCCCGTTAACACATGAATTAATAAAGAAAGCATATTGAAGAGGAAGATCAAATATCCACAATCATGATCTTAACCCGTAATCAACTATCAAGAATAAAAAAGAAGGAATTCAAGAATTAAGACTATGGATCAAGAAGTCAAAATCAAAATAAAAAACTTAAAAATAAAAAAACTCAATATTCAAGATTCAAGATCCGGAATCAAGATCCAGTATTAAAGAATCATTCCTAATAAATTAAAGTATGTTCCGCAATTAATAATTATTTTGGTGATTTGACATAAAGGATCTTGGCAATAAAGTAATTAGATTTTCAAATTCTTGAGATTTAAAGTTTCATAAAATTCTAACCGTTAATGCTAGTATGCTACATGATGTTGTTTCTTATTCGTGATCGGGAGAAAAAAAAAAAGGATACAAGAGAGGTTGATGACAGGACGTGCTCACACATGTTTGCCTCAATATTAGCCTTTACTAAGGCTCTTTTATATTGTAGCGATCTTTATATGAAAGTCTTTATGTATCATCAAGTGAAATGAATCCTATGTGCATGTACTTTAAAATGAACTCTAGATATTCGTAAAAATATATTTATCCTTGGATGAATACGGATACATGCAATTTTTACTTATCTTACATTTCAGAGATGTAAAAAAGTAGTGTTTGGTACCGTTAAAAATTAGATTTTTAGTAACTTTTGATAAAAAATGATGAAATATGTAGTTGACAAGTTGATAGAAGTAATGATTTCTAGAAATGTGTGATTAGAAATGAGTTTTCTAGAAAATTAAAAATGAGTTTTCTAGAAAATTGAATTTAAGACAATGAGGACCAAAAATGAACTTAATAGACTACCAGTTTTAAAACAAAAAATTAATATATATTTACTCTGTTATTATTTTTAGGGAAATTGCTTTATCATTATCGGTAAGTTTAATAAATAAAATTTTACTTATAAATAAAAAAGTTATTTATCTTGATAATGAGGAAGAGTTGTTATCAATAAATAAGTATAATTATGCCAAATACATCTTAACCCTAACATACAGATTTTATATTAAAACTAATTGAAATATTTAATATTCGGATGGGGCGGGTTTAAAGTTTCATCCTACAAGTTAACATCCTCCTTAAACATCATTGCCATTACTACTTGGTCATATATAAACTTCTTTGTTTTATTCTGAGGCAAACTTAGATATGTAAATTCTACAACCTAGGTAAAAAAAAAAAAATTAGTTTTAATTATACTATCTAAATAGGGGACATCAGTCAGTCAGAATAGCATATACTCAATTTTTAACAGTTCTCATTGAAATGTATAGATTGAATCTGTATTCTAACAGCTTTAGTTACTTTTGGAAACTAACTAAGATGTTAAAACTTGAACACCAGATATAACGTGATAACTTCAAAGGGAAACATCAACTGGTTCCAT